>JAKCOZ010000111.1:0-275000 GCA_022605955.1 Rallus limicola | reverse complement strand
GGTTGGGACCTCTCTGAGCATCAGCAAAAGGACTTTTGAGGATAGCCTCTAAACCACACTTTAGTGCACTTCATCATCCAAATTGAATTGTGTTTGGGCAAGGATGGGGCTGGGAACAGACAGAGGGGTGGTGGTTGGGGTGCTTTATAGCTCTTGAGACCCAAGGGTCTGATTTGGGTCAGGGCAGGGAGTCCATGCTGGGACTGGCTTGGGCTATTTTATTTATTAATTTTTTTTTTGCCAAGCTGACTCACTCTTCGTGGAGGATGAGTGGGCAAGTGGTCAAACTGGCAAGGAGAGCTGGCAGGAGGCAGGGAAAAAATCCCAACCAAACAGATTTCTGTGAATCTTTGCAGATCTCCTGTGATTTGGTGAGAACTGGGAAAGGAAAGGAAGGGGTAGTGCCCATGAGTGCTTTGGAATGCCAAGTTTATCAGCACCAACTAATCTATAAGAACCTGGATTAACCTGATTTGGGCTTTTTAGGAATGCCAACAGGGACTCTGGACAGGCTTTTGCATGAGAGAGGAGCTGATGTGAGCACTGCTGCTGCAGATCTGATGTTTAGGGAGGGTTTAGCCAAAAAAGGGGTGAGCTCTCACCAAATCTGTAGCACCCAATGGCTTCATGAAGGGGTGAAGCAAAGATTAAAACCAGGCAAGGCTTGTTAATGGGATGCTGTGGCAGGAGAATGAGTGGAACAAAGCGCTTCAAAATTAGGCTTGAAATTAGAGCAGGTTTAGAGATGGGCACAAATATTCCTAAGGGGCAGATGGGTGGGTTCAGGAGTCCTAAGAGTGATGCTGGTAACCACAGGGATGGCACCTGGTACCACAAGAAACCTGCTGCATTTCCATATCCCTCATCTCCATCCAGCTTGCTCTGAGTGCAGCCATGGCATGCAGGGAGAGCTGGAGCTGGATGAGGGACTCTCCATCCTCATTCCTTTAGTTTTTCTTGCATTTCTGGGTGAAAAAGGGGCTGTTCTTCAATAAAAAACCAGGCAGCAGGCTCTCTGAGCAAAAGGCTGGCTGGGGCCAAGGGAAGCTATGTGCTGGATGCAGGGGGAAATCCAAATTCTTTGTGGTTTAAATGTGAAAAAGCATCATGTGGGCAAGATTCCTGGGAAAGAAGGGCTGTTTCCCAAAATGCACATGGCAGGTCTTGCTGGGGGGATTTCCTTTCTTATGCAAGCAAACTCCCCACTCTACTGATGTCCCCAGGACCCCAGAGCTCTGCTGAGGGGATCCCTTGCTTGGGGGGATTTAGGTTTGACAGAGGAGTATAAAAATGCTGCTTTATTGCTGGTGTTTGTTGGGGTCCCTCCACAGGGATGGGCATCCCCAGCGCCCCCACATCCCATGCCAAGAGCTAATGGAAACCTTGCCTGGGCTCTCCAGAAAGTCCCAGCTCCTTGATGAGGGTACACATGGGTCTACCACAAACCCTTTGCTCAGCACTGAGCTGGTTTCAGCAGCACCACGAGGGGTTTAATCTTTTCTACCTTGCTTGTGTTATCTCCAAACATCCCAGTAACTATAAAGGGGTTTGCTGCCTTCTCCCCTTTGTCTTGCACTTCTTTAGATCAGATGGAGGGGCTGGAGTGATGCACAGACTGCCCAGAGCTTAGAAACAAAGTAGGAAAGCTGAGATCAAGAGAAAATGATTTAAAACTATTATTAAAGCCCTTTTCTGAGCAGCTTTTGAAACTCCTCCCTCCCTATAAAAGAAAACCTGTATTTTCATGGAAAATAAGCAAGCTCACCACATGCCATCCTCACTGATGGCTCTGCTTGGGCAGCTGAGTGCTGCTGGCTCATAGGCACCTCCCAAGCATCAAGGATAGAGTTAAGCAGCCTGTGAGCTCATCCTGGGACATAACAAATGGCCTCGAGTTTTCCTAAGGGGCTGGGCTGGCTCCACTGGATTCACTTTGTCTCTCAGGTCAATATGTAATCAGGCAGCTTTTTGGGTTTGTTTTTTTAAATGTGCCTTTATCTTCCAACAGGAGGAATGTTTTCTCCTTCCATTACAGAGGCTCATGTATTTTTCAAATGGCAAAACTCAATTAAAACATGTGCTAGCTGCAAGGAAATACTTGAGGAAATATTCCCAGAGAGCATTTTCTGGGAGTTCCAGACTCTGCTTCTGCTGTCCCCTCCAACCCACCAGCTCTGTTTGCACCTGAAAAACAGCTGGGCTGGCTCAAGGGTGCACAGGGATACATTGGGATGCATTTCATCCTGGGAAGGGATGTATTTCATCCTGGGAAGGGATGCATTTTATCCTGGGAATGCATTTTATCCTGGAATACATTTTATCCTGGGAAGGGATGCATTTCATCCTGGGAAGGGATGCATTTTATCCTGGGAAGGGATGAATTTTATCCTGGGAAGGGATGCATTTCATCCTGGGAAGGGATGCATTTCATCCTGGGAATGCATTTTATCCTGGGAATACATTTTATCCTGGGAAGGGATGCATTTTATCCTGGGAATGGATTTTTTCCTGGGAAGGGATGCATTTTATCCTGGGAAGGGATGTATTTCATCCTGGGAAGGGATGCATTTTATCCTGGGAATGCATTTTATCCTGGGAATACATTTTATCCTGGGAAGGGATGCATTTCATCCTGGGAAGGGATGCATTTTATCCTGGGAAGGGATGAATTTTATCCTGGGAAGGGATGTATTTCATCCTGGGAAGGGATGCATTTCATCCTGGGAATGCATTTTATCCTGGGAAGGGATGCATTTTATCCTGGGAAGGGATGCATTTCATCCTGAGAAGGGATGCATTTCATCCTGGGAAGGGATGCATTTTATCCTGGGAATACATTTTATCCTGGGAAGGGTTCTATTTTATCCTGGGAAGGGATGCATTTCATCCTTGGAAGGGATGCATTTTATCCTGGGAATACATTTCATCCTGGGAAGGGATGCATTTTATCCTGGGAAGGGATGGCTGGATGAGGTGAGGAAAAGAAGCTTCTCAGCCCAACCACCCCACATGCAACCACCAGGCTTGTGTGAGCCCCTCCATCTGTTACTTCACACTCCCAATGGCCCAGGACCCAGCCCTAACTGCAGCAAGCTGAGACACACCAAGAAACACAAAGCACAAGTCACCAAGTGCTGGCTAGTGGTAACCAAGCCCCAGGGCTGAAGGGAGAGGGGCAGCGCTGGAGCATCCCTCTCCCCAGGCTATCAGATCACCCCACAGCCAAGGAGAGGCCTTGCCAGATCCCGGCGTGGGAGGGATGAGGGGTGGAAAGAGGTCCCACTGGCTCAGGGCAGTATCTCCAACCCTGCCTGTGAGGAGGTGGGGGATGTTTGGCTGGTCTCTGAGCTCTCCTAGATGGGACAAATTGGGACTTGAATTATTAATAGCTGCTGCAGACTGTCTGGCTTCTACCTCTGCGGGAGCATCGCTGATTTAAGGGCTGAGCTGGGGAGAGCTGCAGAGTCCATCCTGCCTCCCTTTGCCCCCAGAATGGGCTTTGGCTCAGCACCCTTCAGCAGGCACAGTACCCTGCACCCAGAACCTCCCTGGTCCCCAGAGACCATGGCAATAACCCCATCCCAAGGGCCGGGGTAGGTGTGACCCAGGGCCAGGCTCTGTCTAGACATTTCCTTCAGGGAGTGGGGAGATGGCAGCAATTAGCAACCTGTTTGTTATTTTCCCTATCTGGCATTTATTGCCCTGATAAAACCCACTCTTAATTCCAGCTTGAACTCCTTCCACAGCTCTCCTTGGCTTGGTTACTGCACTCAGCTTGCCTTGAGTGATTTGTGAAGGCAGTAACACAGTGCTGGTACTCAGGGGGTGGAATATTAGACACACCAATTAGCTATCTGTGCATAAATTCCCCTTTACCTGCTTATCAGAAGCATATTTCCCTTGCCCACTTCCTCTGTCTGCTTTTTCCTCCACCACCACCGCTCCCCCCTCTCCACCCTCCCCTTCCCCATCGCTGGAATTCTTAATCAAGAGGAAAAAAAGCAGCTTAATGTGACCTCTGACATGACGTAATGCAGCCCAAAACGTCTGCTCCTGGCTTCTTGCAGCCAGACAGAGAGCAGGTGCTGTGCATAGCAAAGAGAAAGCCTGGCTTCCTTGTGCCTGCTGCCAGACTGCCCGGCTCCAGGTGGAGATTTTTAGGGGTGGGGAGGATGGAGCACCCCTGCTCTGTGTATTCCAGTGGGGAGCGATGAGTGATGGGCAGTGGGAAACCTCCCATCAGCAAGAGGGGGGTGGCTGGGATGGCATGGGGCAGAGGGGATGGTTACTGTGGGCTCTGAAAAAATTTCTCTGAAGGGCACATTTCATGAGATAATTCCTTAATTAAAAATCAAATCCCAAAACAAACTAAAAATTGAATAGTCAAAGTCTTTAATCCTGAAAAAAAATACCTCCATGTGTTTGTTACTGCCCAAGAAAGTGAAATATAGAGAAGCATGGAAGATGTTACCCTCAAAAGCCCAAACCAAGAGTTTCCCTGTGGAAATGTAAGGGTTTTGGGGGAAATCATCCCTAAGTCAGCCAGGAAACCTTGTGGAGAGCGGGCACCTGAGTGCCAGCACAGCACATGTGGGGTCACTGAAATTCATGGAAACAGGGATGGAGCCAGCTCCCAGTCAGCTCCTCGCTCCAGGAACCTGTGCCAGATCTTCTCTACCTTTATATTTTGGGGCTCACAAACAGGGACCAAGGCATCATGTGCCATTTCACACTGAAATACCTTTTTTTTCAATCAAAGTAAGGGAAAAAATATCACCAGGTTGTGTCCTTCTGTCCCATGCCTTGCCTGTGAGGAGACAAAGCGAGTTTCACTGGAGAACTGAACTCAGGAAGTGGGATGGTGCACAGGGACGGTGACTTGGGGGGTGAGGATGGGCCCCAACCAAATGCCACATCCTCAAAATCCTGGGAAAAACACATCTCCAGCAGCAGGCCACAGCAGGCAGTGAGCTGTATCACAATCATCTTGCCTTCTCCCATCCCCATACATCCCCAGGACCTTCTCCTGGTGGAGAGGGATGAGAGTGGCTGTAACACCACGATCCTCTCCACCTCTCCTTATTGACATCATCCCAAATGAGTCGTGGGGCCTCTTGGGTTTATTCACTTCATCCCTGTCATCACTAACATCAAACAGCAGGCCTGGCATGAGCAAATCAAACTTCCAAGGGCTGGGCCAGGGGGAGCTGGTACCCAAAGGTCCATCTGCCACCGTGAGCTGCCAGCATCTCTCTCCAGCCAAGGGATGCACAGAATAAGCAGAGCCAGGCAGACCTGTGTGTTTCCCTCCCAGTGGGTTCCCATCCTTTTAATTCTTTGCCCCTCTGGCAAGGGTAAAGCTGATGGGTCTTTTGCACCAGAGCCGATGCACAAGCTGCCCTGAGATGTTATTTACAGCTCACAAGGTAATTAACATCTGGAGAGGGAGCCTCATCTTCTGCCATCTGTCACTTGGAAGGAAGCGATGGAGGATGCAGGTGAGCGACGTGGCCAGGCAGTACCTGCAGGTGCTTCAGTGCCCACCAGCCCAGCACGCAGGAGACAGGCTTTGCCTTGGAAAGAAGAATGGCTTTGATGCCATCATCCCCACCACTTGTCCTGGGAAGCAAGTTTGGCCTTGCTCTGGACCCAACACTGGCTCCACAGAAAGAGCTCAACCACGGCAGCAGTGGAGCAGGGAGCTGCTCTGGACACAGCCAACATCAGGACAGTTCCCTCTCCCAAACCAGATGTGGAGGCAGCAAGAAGAAATTCCAGCTCCAGGGATGGAATTTCCCCTTTCCTTCTAAGCCCAGGAAGGTATGAGGTAATTGCAGCAATGCCAGGAGAGTCATTATATTCTGGGAAGCGATGGGTGGTGATGCAAAACCTGAAGGAACCCCCTGGGAACAGGGTTTGGGAAGAGCTTAGCATCAAGGAAAGGAAAGGGGTGAGTAGAGGGGGGGGGGGATGCTGCCTTTTTGCCAGCTGCTACGCTTTGGATGGGGCAGGTTTCCATGATTTTACTGGGTAACTGTTGAGTACGTAATGGAAAATGGACATAATGGACCTGGACATAATGGAAATGGGAAGCTCTGACGTCCCCCTTCTTCATCCCCTGACAGCCCTCCACACACACATCCCTGAGGCACATCCCTGCCACAAACACTCCTCTAACCCTGTGCAAAAATAGCCCATTACAAACGAGCCTGCAGCTTCCAGGCAGGAGGTGAAGCAGGTTGGAAGAAATCACTAGCAACCCTTGGAAAAGAGGGGGATGGAAAAATCAAATCTATAAAAGAAGAGAGGGGGGAAAAAAAACCCCTAAACCCCCCCAAAAACCCCCAAGAAAAAGCAAAGGAAGGTGTGAAATCTCCAAGGAACCCCCAGCAGAGCTGGATCATGGGCACGTTGCAGATCTACAGTGCCTGTAGTAAATGCTCGAAGGGCCCAGCAGAAAAGCCCTACATCGCTGCCGCATTCGGGTGGAGATTTTTAAATGCACACCAGGCCAAGCTACAGCTCCCAGAGCAGCCATAACTCAGCCTGCTTGGACATGTGGAGGGCTGGGTTTGGCTGTACATGCTGCCGACTGTAATGACTTCAGGCTGGATCCTGCATTCCGGTTGCATCGCCCTGTCTCTGGGCAAGGCTGGCTCCACAGCTGGCACCGCCGAACCCCTCCTGAGCCTGGCCCTGCTCCTTACACCAGGGGTCTTGATGGGAGGTTTGACCATGGTGGGTTTGGGTAGGTGGAGCTTTACTCATCCTCCTGGATTTATGGAGGAGAGGAGGGTGGAGAAGCGGTTGGGGCATCCCCTCCGGCCACAAATCCAGAGCAACCTGTGCAGGATGGATGGAGGCTGCTAGAAAAAGCTCAGCGTGCCCTGCAGGATACCTGCCATGAGGAGGTCAAAAGGAGGAGGATTTGGGGGACCAGCAGCGCCCCACTCTGGCCTCCATCACCAGAAGACTCCTCAGAACATCCCATATCCCCCCCTTTCTCAGTCTGGCCTCATAGGTTGGCTGATGCCACGTACAGGATAAAGAGCTGGGTGGAAACCTGGATGCCAAAGGTGAGAAATGCAGCATGGAGAGAGAAACCCAAGCAGACCACGGGCACAGGTAGCAGATGGAGCTTCTGGTTTGCCTCCAGGGAAGCTCCTCACTTCCTTCCAGGGGCCATCAGCACAGCCCAGCCCTTTGGGAAGCCTTTCCCTACAGCCAAGGGACAAGTTCCCAGGATAAGAGAATGTGGGGACCCCAGACAAACAACTCCAGGTGAGGAAGGTGACACCAGGCAAGCAAAGCAGATCCGTTGATTTCATTTCAGCTTCACTTTGCTGCCTGAAAGGGAACAATTCCAACCAAATTCCAAAGCAAAACACCAGGGAACCACAAGGAAAAGTCGTTTTTCCTTCCCTGGCCCTTCACCCCATTTGGGTTTTTGGCTGAAACTGGCAGTTCCACAAGGTTTGGTCACCTCAAGCAAAAGAGACATTTGGAAAAGGAACTTTCCAGGCAATTCCTTTTATTTCTCCTATTTTTTCCCCTGCTGTTGGAGCCACAAAGGCTCAGAAGATGCAGCGTAAGGTTGAGCTCACAGTTCTCCTTTCCCCTGGTGATGGGCTGATGGATGGATGGGGATGATCCATGATGTACCTCCAACTATGCACTATTCCAACTGTCCAACACCCAACAGCGAAACCCACCCCAGCTGAGAGGGAACTGAAGAAAACAACCCCATAACCAACCCAAACTCATCCAGAGTCAACGACAAACTGGTTTAACTGAACTTAATATTTTAATTAGAGCATAGCTTGGACTCAGGCCAGGACATGGAGCTGAAATGGCCTCTGATGGATGCTCTCCAGCTGTCAGAGGAGAGCTGGTTGATACCCTCTGGGACTTCACCACCACCTCCAGCCCTGTGGGTTAGAAGAGACGGCTCTTTTCTGGGTGAGGTGATGGGGTTCTAAGGGATTAGGTTAAAACCATCCTCTGAGCCATGGAAAAAGGTGTTTCTATGCCCAGGGCCCTAAGGGATGCTTGGTAAGTGAATACATCCATGTCTTGCTCCATGAAAATGCCATGCCAGAACAAAAATGCTCCCCAAGGAAAGCATGCTGCAGAGAGCATCCTCTTAACCTCCTTGCTTAACACCACCCCAGAAGGTGCCAAGAGGGGATGAAGGCCATGCTTGGCTGTGCCCCAAACCCAGGGTACCACCATCCCTCCATGCAGAGGAGCCCTACACAGAGTTTGGTTGGACATGGGCAGAAATCTCAGCTGGAAATGGTACCCACCAAATCCACCCCACTAAAAGCAACCTCAGATGCTAAATGGCTGCTGTCACCAGTCTCTGCAGCTCCAGTCCCCATGGGGAGAGGCAGAGGGGACAGGAGGGTTGGGTGAAATTTCTCATCATTTTGAGCACTGCCTGGGGCTGATCCAGCCCTGTCCACACCTCACCCAGTCCCCCACATCCTCCACAACCCCAGTGGCTGCAGGCTGGAGGGTGAGGGGCTGGGGATGCCTTGGGGGCTGCGGTCAGCCCATGGTGCCCAGGAGGAGGGAGCAGACCCCTCTGCTGAAGCCCTGCTGATGGAGGGGGGAAATATAGCGTCTGGGTTGCCACAGCAACGGGCAGCTCCTGCCTCCCTCAAACTTCAGAACCCACCCAGAAGGAGCTGCTTTTCTCATCCCCACTGCCTGCATGGGCATCTCCTCCCTGTTGCCTGGGGGTTTAGAGCACCTAGGAGCCCAAAAGGCAGCCTGGACCCCTAAATGCCCCACTTCTCATGGGGCATCTCCAAGAGGGAAGACAACTCCCGAGCTGCTGAGTCTGCAGCAGGGTTGGTCTGCACACCCCAAGCATCCCAAGGGATCTCATGGGTGGGGTGCTGATGACAAGGACCAGCCAGAGCAGTGGGTGCCCTTTCTGGTCCCCAAACACTGAGGTGCCCTGAGGTCTGTGGACAGCCCCAGGTTTGCAGATCTGTGCTGCCTCCAAGGCAAAGCTTCTGAAAAGTTCCACTGGAGCAGCCAGCAGCACAACAGGGGAAGGGACTCAGAGCCCAGCTCTGCCAGGAGGGAACCTGGGCTTTTCATTATTTATTCTTCACCCCCATGCTCTGGCAATGAGAGACAGCTCAGACAGAGGGACACAGCCTGCTAACAGAGAGCAGGCTGCAGCCTGTTTCCCCAGAGGAGCCATTTGAACGCTTCAGGTGAGCCAAGGGCTACCAACCCCTGTCTGAATCCCACCCCACACCTCTCCAACTGGAAAAACTCCTTCTTGCCAGCATCCCTTGGCTCTGCCACCTCTTTCCCAGAGGGTCTGTCCCATGCACATTCCCCTGGATCGAAGGAAAACCAGCAGTTCCCAAATAATGTGCCACATCCCCAGAGGACCAGGGGACAGGGTGGACTTGGGCTGGGTTGCAGTGAGGCTCTGCTGTCCCAGCTGGCAGCCAGCAGGCAGCAAAAGGGGTTGTGGGTGTGGGGTAAAAATGAAAGGAGGGTCTCACTGGGCAGCAGGCTGAGCACCAGGCATGGCCACATCACTGCCAGAATGGGATTTTAGGGTGCTCAGCACCCTGAAGAATTGAGGCCTTTCTTAGTCACAACTTTAACTGGATAATCAGTCAGATCCATGGGTTAAATCCCCCTGGGATTGTCAGGGGGGGTGTGTGTGTGTGTGTGAAATTCGCTTAGCAGGGTCTATGGTCAAATCCTTTAATTTCCTGGATTAGGAAGCCAGGACAGCTTGTCATTTGTCCTGTGCAGAGGCGACAGAAACCTCATTGCTCAAAGCTTTTCAAACTGATTGCAAGAGCACTGCAGGACTGGGGGGACCCCCCAGCACAGCTCCTGTGCTCCTCCCGTGGTGGTGCTGGTCCCCCCCCACCCCAGCATCCCAAAGGCTGGCTGTGGGGGGGAGCAATGCTCCTGAGCACCAGCAAGGAAAATAATCCTTAAAATTTTTGCCTAGCTCAGCATTTTCATCTTGTTTGCTCTCCTGATATTGCTTCTCCTCCCTCCAGGGAGGAAGGGGCTTTGGGAGGGGGTGAGTGGGACAGGGGAAGGGGGGGTGTTGGGACTGTTGCTGCAGGGAAGCAGGTGGGAGGGTGGCTGGGGTGGGAGCAGCACAGCCAGTAGGAATGCATGCCAGAAACCCAAAAGAGGAGCTGGGAGAGGAGAAAAAAAACATGCAGGCCTGTGTTGTGAGATGGGAAAGCAGCATAGGAACCCCAAACCTTCCCCTCAGCTCTTCAAAGCTATCAAAGCTTTGGGGGGGGGGGGGGGGGCAGCATCGCTGGGGGGCAGCATCACCAGGATGCAGTGAGGGAGCTGCAGCTCCCACTGGCACGATTTGGGAGGGGGAATTTGGGTCTCCCCATTTTTACCCCTTGGGCTTGGCTGCAGGTCTGTGTGTACCCACACCGGTACCCCAGCACCCCAGGGAGGGTGAGGATGAGGATGGAGGGGGCTGTAAGCCAGCCTGCCTGGCAGACAGCTGCACAGGCTGGGGGAGGATCGCTCCCCTCCCAAAGATCACTGAGAAAAGCAACGCTGCAGTTTCTGCTCCTGGAACAGGAAAAGAAAGCAGCAGAAAGGAAAAACAGGGGCTGGCTTTTTTTTGCTGTTGGTGTAGGGTTTTTCTTCTCCTTCCCCCCCCCCCCCCCCCCCCCCTCTCCTCTGATGAAGGGCTGCTCCACTGAAATGTGAAGAGGTTTCACCATCCTCTTCCTCAGCTCAGGAAGTCAGGGCAGGCAGGAGGGTGTTGTGTTAGTGGGGGGATCTCACATGGGTTGAGGGGGGCTGAAATCCTCTTGCACCTTCTCCAGAGAAGGGCTGATGCTGCAGCAGGGCCAGACAGTGATGCTGGCCCCAAGCTGGTGAAAGGCTTGGCTAAGGAACCAGGTGGATGATCCAGGCTGTGATGGGCTGCTGCACAATGCTGGAGAGGAAGAGGAGGAGGAGGAGGCAGCATCCCCTCTGGCCTGCCACGCTGCCCCTCACCTCCTGCCCAGCTCTCCAGGGGAACCCCTTCCCGTGTAAGCAGTGGCTGCCAGGAGTGAATCACCCTCCTCCCACCCTTCCTGCCCTGCTGCTGGCCTGTGCCATCCCTGCCCCTTTCCATCTGGTCCCACTGCAAAGGCGACCGCGGAGCCGGCACCGGCACCTCACGCTCTGGCACCGGCACCTTGGGCTCCTGCCCCTGTGCAGCTCTCCCCATCCAGGCATTTCGCTTCCTCCTGCATCCCAAACCCTGTCTTTTGCTTCACTCTGTGCCAGAACCAGCCCATCAAGCTGCCCTTTGCCGGGTCTGACAGGACCAGGGGGGTTTCTGGGATCTTCCCCCCATGAGCACGGGGAGGATGGGAGAGCAGGCAGGTACAACGGGATGTGAACGGGCATCACAACCTCACAGTACTGGAAAATGACACCACGAATGCACATTGCACACCTGGGCCATGGGGATGGGGGGGGTTTACCTCATCTTCAGCTCACCCAGCAGCAAAGGCAGTGGGAGCCACCACGTCAGGAGCTGTGGGCACAGCCAAAGGATGTCAGAGCACTGAGGGGCTGGCAAACCCCACACTGAGCCGCTCCTCTAGGAGCTAAAAAAGACCCTGGTGAGGTTTTCCCCCATCAGATTCCTTTGCAAAGCATCGTTCTCCAGCTCATTCCCAGCTGGGTACGGATGCAGAGGCAGGCAGCGGGGTGGGTGGCAGCGGGGTGGCAGCCGGGGACACGCGGAGCCGGCCCGATACGAGCGTGCCAGCTAGCCCTGACTTTTGACACAGCCACAAAAGGGCTTAGTGCTGTAAGTCCTGTCTGAGCAGGAAGTTATTAAATTGGCATTGCAGGAGGGCTTACAGAGTGACGGCACAGAGCGAGCCAGCCATGGGGTAAGGATGCCACGCTCCGGGATGCCACCCGACAATTCGCTGTTCCTCGAGTGTGTCCTGGACTTGAGGTGGAAATGGTGCTTGCTGTTGAGTCAGAGGTGCCCCTGTCACTGCAGGTGACAGCAGCAGGAGAACAGGAGGAGTAACAGCCGATCCTAATCTCTGCTGCTGCAGTATCGCCTGACCCCTGTCAACACGCAGGAGCTGGGCAGGAGGAAGGGAGGGAGGTGGCAAGGGGAAGGAGCTGGATGGAAGGAAAGCCAGCGTGCTCTCCTGCAGCTCAGCTCTCTGCCCATGGAGGTGCCAGCCCCGGGCCCCACTCCTCTGCATTGCACAGGGGCTGGCCAGGGGCAGAGTGAGCAGGAAAGCCTGCTGTAAAGAGAATTCCCTCCTGTCCCAGCTTGTCTAGGATAGGGAGACTGGGAAGGGATGGAGAGGGCATGCTCTCCCAGCATGAGACCCAGCAGGTACTGGGTGATGCTGTCAGTGACCCCATCAGTCCCCAACTAATGGGTAGAGGTGACTCCGACACAGCCCCAAGCTCCAGCTGGGAAGTACCACACCACAGGCAGCTGTGGATGCTGAACACTTGCATGGCCTCACCTGGGAAGGGGACAGCAGCACTTCTTCAGGGGGCCATAAGAAGAGGAAACCACCCCCCCCAGGACCCAGAGTTGCCCAAAGAGGGGGTGGACAAGGTTCTGGGAGTCCCTGACACACTTGTTCTGATCCCTGAAGCATTTGTTCAGCCCCATCCCTGCAGCTGGTTCAGCCGTGACCCATTTCAGCATCAGCCTGTAGCCAGCTCATCCCTGCCACCCCGACCCAAGGAAGGGGACACAAAACTCTTCTGGGGACACAACGTTCCCCTTAACCCACGTTCCTCCTCCTCCTCCTCCCCCTTTCTCCATCCGCAGCGAAAGCCCCTCCAGCGGCACGAGGCGGGGATCAGGGCAAGACTAATGCGGGCGCCCCGCAGCCGCCTCCCCCGGGCACCAGAGAAGCCAGCAGAACCCTTAAATCAAACGCAGCTCAGTACAATGGCAAAGCTGCAGGCACAGGCTGGGGAGAGCATTAAGCAGCATTATTATGGCTCAGCATACTGCCAGTAGTGACATTACCACAACTTAAAATGTTTGGGATCAGGACTGCAGAATCTATTCTCTCTCTCTCTCTCTCTTTTTTTTTTTCCTGTGGGTTTTGCCCAGGCTGTGTTTCCATTTTTATTTATTTTTATATATATATATATATATTTCCCCCTGAAGAAAATACCTGTTTGGCTCAAACAACCTTCTGTGCTTTGCTGCTCAGCTCTCCGGGGCTTTTCTTGCCTTCCTGCTCCCCATCCTACGTCAAACACGGACGGATGCTTCGCTCTCACTGCAGCAGCCCCAAGAACCATCCATGCTGAGCCCAGACACGTTTTCCTTTACCCACCCTCACTGCCAGGTTGTCTGTATTCACATCCTTTTCTTTTTAATCCCTCCAGTTTCCCTTTGTGAAGCTGAATGACACTGTGCTAATTTGTAGCCCAACTCCCCCTGAGACTATTGAGCTTAATTATATTTTTCTCATTGTTGGTGAATGCCTCAGCTATAATTATGCCTGGAAGTGCATTACTTAGGACTAACCTGAGAAGAGCATCCCCTCCAGGGTGCCGGGGCATTGGCTGCTCTGTGGAGTGGTTATTTAAGGTGCTGAACAGTGGGGCCCCACCAACCTTGTGCTGGAGAGGAGCTGCTTGCCAAACGCTGCCCATCTCTGCAGCTCACATCCCCAGCCCCGCTGGTGGCCCTTCCTCTCATAAGCAGCCCAGCCACTAATTACAAAACCTTGAGCTGCAGCAGCAGAAGGAAACCCTGGGGAGAATTAGGGTCTAGCTGCCTAGCATTAAAACTACCATCATCATCATCATCATCATCCACTGAGTGAGAGCTGGAGTCAGTCCTGAGCTCCGCCCCACCAAGCATCCATCCTCCATGTCCAGCGGCTCTGCCAAAGGCTAAGGATGAGTTTTCTGGCTCACCTCTCTTGCCTGGGTATTAGACTTGAGCTGACCATGACACATCAGTGCCTATGGACAATTTACCTTAGGTATCAACCTTATCACCACTGAGATGGGAGCTGGTGTCTTCAGTGCATCCTTCATCCTTCCAGGGTAGGAGCAGAAAGAGTGATGGCTCTTGGCTCGTATGAGTGGGGAGGAATGAAGCACCCCATAGCCCAAAGAAGCCACCCTGCACCTTCTTTTTTTAACAGGCTGAAAATGGGGTCCCTTCTCTGTTTACCTCTGAAACTCAACAGCTTTTTGAGAGCTTTTTTGGGACCCTCTTCTCACCCATTGACTCCACACAAACTATTTCAGCAAGCTGGGGATATAAGAGGAAAGAAAGCATTCCTTCATTTGCATTGCATCAAAGGGAATTTAGGAAAACCATCTACCAAACCTAAAGACTATATCCTTAAATGAGCTGGCTTTCCCAGGTCATGGATAACGTTGTGCTCCCTTCAGACTACAACAACTTCAGGAATCCAATTTCCTTGTCTTCAGCACACTGTGTTTTTAGCCTACTTTCCTTAGGAAATGGGGCTTACTTCTGTGATTGTGCTGTTTATATATCTATATGCCATCACTCCCACACTAATAACTTTTGAACGTGTTGGCCAATTCCAACCAGAGCTGACAGAGCGGTAGAATTTTCAAAAATACTGAATTTCTTACAAATTTAATGAAATCCGTGGGTGGGCACATATTTTCTCCCCCACCAAGGGAAAGGCTGCAGAGTGAACTCAGCCATATTATTAGACAGATGAGAATACACACACACACACACACACACACACACGTACACAGCCCAGTGCTCTTATACAACTCCCAGGTGTTGGCAAGCCAAAGCTCATGTTGGTGTTGGATAAGGTGGGTACAACACCCCTGGGTCCCAAAATGAGCATTTGGACTCCCCTGCCAATGCTCCCACTGCTGATTTAGTGTGTTCCTTTGCTTTTTGGGCAACGTGGTTGGGTGTGGGTGCTGCAGGAGAGTGTTTAGAAGCTTTAAAATCAACCCAAATAATTCTAGGAGAGTCTTTCCAGCTGGTTCTACATTTGTAAATACTTCCATCTCTTCTGGTCCTGCACGCTGGGATGCAGCTGAGAACAGTGGCCATGCAAAAACCCTCACAGGAAGATGGAGCTGAAGGATCAGGGGGTTCAGACAAAGCAGCTCTCCCCACTTGCATTTGGAGGTCCTTGGGCCTCTCCAATGTGCAGCCAAATTGCAAACTCAAGAGAGATTCACGGAATGATTAGGGTGGGAAGGGACCTCTGGACATCACTCATTCCACCCCTGCCAGAGCAGGGTCCCCCCAAGCAGGGTGCACAGGGCAGCGCACAGCATCACAGGGTTGGAATGCCTCTGGAGATGGAGGGAGACTCCCCAAGCTCTCTGGGCAGCCCAGCCCAGGGCTCTGCCCCACTCCCAGCAGGGAAGTTCCTCCTCAGGCTCAGGGGGAACTTCCTCTGCTCCAGTTTGTGCCCATGGCCCCTTGTCCCATCCCTGGGCACCCCTGAACACAGCCTGATCCATCCTCCTGAGCCCACCCTTCAAGGATCTATCAGCACTGAGAAGATCTCCCTCAGGCTTCTCTTCTCCGAGTCCCTCAGCCTCTCCAACAGAGAGATGTCCCAGTCCCCTCAGCACCTCCATAGCCCCTCCCCATGACTTGGGGGCTGAGCCTGTACGCCCACCTAATCCCACCTTCCCTGTGTCTCCAGCAAAGCCTAAACCCTGGTTTGGCTCTTTGTCGATGAGTTTTGGGGCCTCAGCATAAGCCATTAACAGTGGGCAGCAAACACTCCCAGGACATGTCATTCACGGTCGGTACTCCAGCGCTAATGCACAGCGTGTGTCACGTTGGAGCCCGCCTGTCCCCGGCTCGTGCAGCGAGGGGCGGCCTGTGCAGCAGATCAATAAAGGGCTTTTCAACACCCCAGCAGCCCTGGTGCAGCACTGGAGGCGGTGGCCGTGCCATAACAAGAGCTGAGCCCCACGTTCCTGGGCTTTGCTTGCTTCCACCCGTGTTTAGTCCGGAGCACACACCTTAAAACTAAGCACAATGGAGGGAGCAGGGCAGAGGAGCCTCACCGAGCGTTTTCTGGTTCTCTGACAGAACATCCCTGGAGCAGTGTGTTCCTGTTCATTAATTTCTTTGTGGCATGGCTGAAGGGGTCCTCTGGGTGGTCCCCAAACCCCACAGCTTTTCTCCTGCTCATGGTCGCAGCCTGCATCCTCCAGCCCAGCACTGCTGCTGCTCTTCAGCAGAGCTCCGGACCACGTTAGCCTGGCCAGTACAGGGGAGGAAGGTGTTCATCCCTGGGCATTGCTACCTTCTCCTTCTTTCTCATAATTAGACAGTGGAACATTACACACCAAGAGCTCATTGGAGTATTTCCAACATGGGGGGGTCATATCCCCTCTAAATCCCACTCTCATGGATTTCCAAGGACCCTTACCACCTGGGGACAGAGGATGCTCAGCTTCTCAGAGCCTGTATCCCACCACAGCAGACAAGAGCTCCACATTTCCAGGATTCAGGCCGTTGGATTGAAGCATCCACACCCCCAGATCACAGGGAAAGATCTGGTCTCTCCATGGCTCTGCAGGGTGTTTCCTACCTGGCAGTCTAGTGGGAATTTTTTTTTTTCCTGGTTTTTTTTTTTCTTCCTGACTCCAAAGCTTTGACAACAACTTGGTACAACATCAGCTCGAAAATATCACCAAGCCCAAATATGCTCCCAAAGCAGGCCTGGGAGTCTCATTCACATTGCAGATAAGTCATCAGCAGACATGCTGATAAAGATTTCCAGTGTGACTCTGCATACAAATCATCCAGCCCCAGCAATTAATCCAGCACAGGCAACTGAGGATGTACCTGGGTTTTTCCCTTAACCCCAGCCCTTTTTCCCCAGCCTGGCTGCTATGCATGGTGCTCACTCAGAAACCAGGAAGGATTGATCTTTAATAAACCATCCCCCCCCCCAAAAAAAAAAAAAGCCTCTGAATACATCAGAATTTCTTCCTCTGGCCTGGGTGCTTGGCTGCAAGTCATGAAGCTCCAAGGCGCTTGAGCTGGCCTTGCTTTGAGCTGGGAGTTGGACCCTAAGTAAGACAGGAACCACTTCTTCACCCAGGTCCAGCTAGTTTTGAGGTCAGTCAGGTCCCTCCTCTAAACCACTGAGCAGCTTCATGATGGTCACAGCCAGTCTGAGGAGTAGGGGTGGGGTTCTTGGGGCTCGTAGGGATTACTTGGGCACCCAGATCTGCTGCTTTCTAGCAGAGCCTCGGGCAGGGCGAATCCTCCCAAAGCATCAGCTGCAGCCAGCGATCTGATCTGACTGCTTTCCCACTCAAAACCTCTTTTGGGAACAGAAATAGCTGGGAATCCTCCCAGCACAGGCCAGCCCTGGGATGGTTTCTCTTGGCTGTGTGTCAGAGAGAGGATACGGGGCAAAAGCATCTCAGGAGCGCTTGCACTAAGGGAATCATCATGCTTGTTAAAGAGGCTAGGGAGAAACAGGGTAAAGCCCCCAGTACCTCCAAAGTGACAGCTATCAGCCTGGGGAGCCCCACACAGTGACCCCCCCAAGTGCAGTCCCACCGCGGTGCAGCCACCCGCTGCATAGCAAACGCACCTCTTGCCCCGCCTCCAGCAGCATCTCCCCTAAAATACCCCTCTGAGCACCTACCCACCACAAAGAAAACCCATCACCCCACTTCCCCCATGGAACCCCCCTCCATCGGGGTGGGACCCGTGCCGAGGCGCCGCGTCGGGCCAAGGCACCCCCTTACCTGGACGCGGCGATCTCCGCCTTCTGCTTGGCGATGGTGGCCGCTCGCTCAGCCGCCTCCACCGCCCGATCCACCTTCTCGCGGATCTTGCTGGCCCGCAGCGGGATGAGGTTCTTCCTCTTGCCGCTGACCAGGACGTTCTGCTTGTACTTGCCCTCCTCCTTGGTGCCGTCAGGGAAGGTCATGCAGCCGTAGCCGTGGCGCTTGTTGTTGGCCCACTCTCCCTCGTACTTCAGCCCATCCGAGCGCTGGCTCACCCCAAAGCCTGACCGCTTGTCGTTCTTCCACTCACCCACGTAGATCTCGGTGGTGGTGGCGTCGATGTCGTCTTCGATGACGGAGAGCTCGGCTTCGCCCTCACCCAGGCTGATGGTGGAGTTGATGTCGCTGGCGGTAGAGCTGACCGTGCTCATCCCGGCTTCGCTCCGGAACGAGCTCTGCTTGCTCCGTTGGCTGGCCAAGGAGCTCTTGGACTCGGACTTACGGAGCTTGAGCCCGCTCAGCAGTGACCGCCGGAAGATGCCCTTCTTCTTGCTCTTGAGGATCTCGGCGTCGCTGTGGGCCATGAGGACGAAGCCACCTCGGGAGACGGCGGGGCTGCCGGCCACCGCCGGCGAGGAGTCGGGGTGCAGCGCCGTGCCGTTGGTGTGCTCGCTGCGCAGGGAGTTGATGGACGTCCTCAGGGGTGACCTGATAACCGCAGCCATGCCATAGGGAACGCTCTGCCGGACGCCGTAACCCTGGCGCATCCCTCCGACCCACTGGCCCTGGTATGTGCCTTGGGGAAAGGAGACAAAAGCAGAGAGGGGGGGTGGGTGTCATGGCCTGGCATCCTGCAGACCGCTAACAGCATCAAACTCCTCAGAGATCCCCTTGTGAGGAGGAGCAGCAAAGTGCAGCTCTGGCTCCTTGTCCCATCTCCATGGCAAGGACTGCAATGGGAGGAAAACGATGCCATCTTGGTGGGATCAGGGACATGCACCCCAGCATTAGAAATCAGTCGAGGCACCAGCGTGCGGGGAGCGATGCTTGAACCCTGTAGAGCAACCCCCAGTTTGGAAGGGAAGGGACAAGGAGGCAGGGTAGGGGAACTGTTATCCAGGAGCAGACTCCATCCCATCCCATCCACGCTGCCGGCAGTGATCAAAGCGGATGGTATATTGCAATACACTTATTTATACACATAGCGCCTCTCATCCGGCACGTAGCGGAAGGGAGCGGCTCTCTAGAAATAAAGGCTTCCCAGGGAGAGATCCATTTGGCTATTCTCCTTGGAAACCTGCCCCTGCTTGAACTCCCCCGTTTGCGTGGGCACTTACTGGAGTTGCTTAACTGGTCATTAGCGGGATGAAACGCACAGGGGACCTGGCCACGGCGCTGGGAATGGAGGCACAAGAAACCCACCCAGCCTGGGAAGTGCAACTGGAGCACAGCACTCACCCTGTGCACCGAAATGAGCAGTGGTAATCTGCCCCAGGGTTTCTAATCCCTTCCCCTCCGGAGCCTGGCGACTGGCACGCTTCCTCATTTCATCCTGGCTGGTGGAACTGCGTGCAGGGCTTGTTTTTTATTCTTAGGTCGGCTTAATCTTCTCTGGACTAGCGTGAGATGCAGTGATTCACCGCCTGCCTAAGCTCTCAGAGCCTGAGGACAGCTCTTCACCTGGTTACTGGTGCTACTGGGATGTTGTGGCCGGTCACAGCTGCCCTGCTGCCTCCTATGCCTGGCTGGCGATGCCAAGGGACCCACACCGGGATGGGTGCAGGCAGTACCGTGCAGCACTGGGGCCTCCCTTCACACCAGCCCCACTCCCACAGGCCCAGCGAGTCTTAAAATAGATTTGCTGAAATAGGGAACCCTGTGGGAATCAAACCTAAACGGCTCCGATGAAGCCGGCCCGGATGCTTGCCACAGGCCCAGGCTGACAGAGGTTTTCCACCCCCTCCTGCCCAAAACACTCCTTGCCCTTAGCAATCGCTCTATGATGTGCAGACGTGGGCAGCCCGCCGGGTCCACCTGAGCCAGCTCATTTGCCTGCTAAAATATTGCTCCCTGAGACCCATCTGCCTTGCTGCAGCGTTTCCCCTCCCAATGTTTTCCACCAGCCCAGCAGACAGGATTATAAAACAGGCTGTGCTAGCCATCCCCACCCCAAGCAAACCCTGCTCTCACTGCCAGGAGCCACAAAACCATCACTCAGGAAGATTTTGGGGTCCTTCAGCTGTTTTATTGAACAGCTGCCAGCACTTTGCACAAATCCCCTGGGGCTCAAGCATCCTTCCTGGTGCTCCAGTGCAAGCAGCCCCTGAGGTGCTACACTATCTGGGTGACAGCCTTGTGTACCTCCAAACCATGCCAGCCCCAAGGTAGGGGACCCCTGAAGGCTGCCTCTGAGAAGGGACATGGAGAGGCAAGGCCAGGCAGAGGAATTACCAGGGTTTATAAGATTAGCACTGGGGAGGGAGGCAGAGCTCTGGGATTACAGCAAGCACTGTCAGGGCAGGGCAAGGAGGTGATGGCAGGGCTGGTGGGGAGAAGGATGGGGGACAGCTAGCAAGACCACTGGTAAACAGCAGAGGAGACATCAGACATGTCCTGTGGTTGGGCTTGAGCAGAGAGTCTGTCTTGCCCTGCTGCAGACCACTTTGGTATCCCCAAGAAGAGGCAACAACTGGTACCATGCACCCATGGAACTTCCTGTGCTCCGCAGCACCTGGAATGGGGCCTGTGGTAGGGGAGACCTTCCCAAGGCATCCATATAACCATCCATCCATCCATCCATCCATCCATCCATCCATCTATCCATCCATCCCTCCATCCATCCCTCCCTCCCTCCATCCTTTCCCTGCAGACCTGGCACCATCCCGCTCCCCTTTCTGGCTCCCTCCCAGAGCATCTCTGTAGGACAGACCTACGGGGTGGGTGATGGGTGAGAGAGATTTCCTCCAACACCCCAAAGGCAGCCCCCCACATAGCTCCTGGCACCATACTTAGCCTCTTGCTCCCCCTGGGGATGGATCCAATGGGTTTTGGGGAAAGATGCCAGCGTGGGCAAGGGGACAGTGAGAAAAGATCTGCCAGAACCTGCCCTGCCCACACCCTGGTCTCCCCCTTGGGTGAATCCTTTGACTTGCTCCTTGGCCCCGGGGCAGGTCCCTTGACCTCAGTGTCCCTTAGGAAATCCACAGCTGAGAAAAAAAACCAAACCAACCAACCCCAAACCCCCAAAGGGATTAAACTGAAGCACCACGAAGCCAGCACAGCCCTTTGCTGGGCGGCAGCAAGCAGAACAAAGCGTGTTTGGAGCAGGCGTGACAGCGCCTCTCAGCCGGAGCAGAGGCGGCAAATTGGTCACAGCAGGTTCCAGCTGCAGCCAGCGGCTGTGGGGAGCTCCAGAGAGGCAGAGGTGCCCTGGAAGCTGTCATCATCTCCCCGTGGCCTGAAAACCTACTCCTAGAATCGCACGGCTGCCAGGAGTGATCGCTGCAGCTCCTTGGCAAGGCTGGCTGTGCTAGGCGGAGGATTGCACGGACTTGAGGAGCGGTCCCACCCCAGCTAGCCCGCTCTGCGTCTCCCTTCCCAGCATCATGGAGCAGCTCCCAACAGAGAACAGGACCCACAGCCCCAATCTGCTTTCACAGGGGCCGCTGCTTTCCAGGTTCCTCCCCCATTGAAGGCAGCAGCACGGGCTGCTTCTGGCGATGGCCTTCGGAGAGCACGGTCACCTCCTTGATGGCCAGCAAGACACCTGCCCACCTTCACAGCAGATCAAAGCAGTACCTTCCAAGGAGCTGGTTTCATCTGTCCTCCCTCACCCAAACCAGGCTCCTTCCTTCATCTGATTCAATTATGGTTTAAACCCTTAAATATCCCAGGATTTGGCCACGAATGCTGGAAGGTCTCCGAGCCATCTGATCTGCATTGCTAAGCACTGTCACCTCCTCCCCTCGCGCTGCTCGGCTTAACCTCTGCCCCCTAACATTTGCAGATATATGCACAAAGCTTAATCTCCTGAGGAGCCAGGAGACTCTTTCTCCCTGCAGAGGAAACAGGATTTCATGATTTTCCACTTTATGTGCCAGAACAGACCGGCTGTAGCTGTTTCAGAGCTCGGGAGGTGAATGGGGAGCAAGGTCCTGCTGTGGGGACCACGGGACGGGGTTGGGTGTAAAGGGGATGAGCACGTCTTGCAGAAGTTCCCCAGATTGACCCACCAGGGTGCCAAACAGAGATCCCTGAGGCCTTCAGTGCAAGCGTAGAGAGCTGAGAGCTTCCTGGGGGAGCAAATGCTCTCTTTAACTGTGGGTAAGAGGGGAGCATTCCTCCCTTGGGATAGGAATTGTACCCACGGGAAGCATGGGGAGAGGAGAACAAGCCAACACCACTGCAATCCTGGCCATGGGTGGATTGCTTGGCCCAAGCCAGGGCACTATGGCAAAGAGGCAAAGCCACCGTGATGGAGGAGAACTGCTGGGGAGGTGAATGTGCTTTTTGAGGCTTCACCAGCCATGCAGGTCGCTCTTATGGATGACTCCAGGACACCACAAATATCCTCCCTACTTCTGTGTGGCCCTTTTGCATTGGGCAAACAGGACACAGGGCAGCCCAGAATGTCTTGGACATGGAAAGAACACCCCCCATGGCAGGTGCCTGGTGACTGACTGTGGTAATACCATCCATTCCTGGGTCACAGCTCCTTCCATGCCATCAGTATTTCCAAAATGCTTCCAGAAGCATTAATTGCATGAGATTAATGGAGTGATTGCATCAGGGGGAAACACAGCATCCATTACGTGGTCAGGGCAGCGCCGTGCTGGCACCAGACCTGTGCAGCCAGGGGTAGGGATGGGCAGAAATTGGGGACAGGAGCATGATAGGAGAGTGCTGGAAAGCTGAGCAAAGACTTCTCAGCCACAGATACCGCCCTGCAGAGGAGAAGGCCTGGTCTTCCCCTGGGAATGGGGATTTCACCATCCATAATGGCAGCAAAACCAGAACCCAAGGGAATGAGCAGGTTGTACTCTCCTGTGCTGCGGTTTTACCCTGGGGGAAGACTCCTTGACTCCTGGTGTCATCACTCCAGCAGGATTTTGGCAAGATAAAAGCCATGCCACGAAGGGTGGGGATGTGGCCACACATGTGGAGCCTGGATAAGGAGAGGGGATAACCCGTGGCTGGGAGGAGATCCCTGAAGTCATCCTGAAAGATGGCTGGGTGAGAATATTCCTCTTTCAGAAAGAACATATGGGGCACAAGGAAGGGAATGGGCTTGCAGGAAAGATGAGGAAAAACTGGGATGGGATGGAAACACAGAGGGAAGAACATGGGCAATGTGGCTGTTGGGCACTTGTGTTTTTAAGATGGGGGGGTTTGGGGGGGTCTGTCTCCCCTTGGAGCAAGGCTGGGTTGTTTCCAAATGGCTTTTAAAACTCCTGCAGGGATTTCCATTGCCTTGAGGACCGTGCAGAGCCCTGTCCTTGGCTGGAGCCAGCCAGGCTGAAAGCAGAAAGCGGGAAGTCTCTGGCCTCCAAAGCATCACCCCTGATGCTCCAGCAGCAGATGATACCTTCTGAGAGATGACAAGCACCAAGGAGTAATCTAATGTGTTGCCGTTATTCAGCGCTTTCTCAGCATTTGGCATGGGAGGTTAACAGTCATTCTGGGAAGAGAGCAGAGTCTGCAGGGCTGCTCCTGTTATCCCTGTGATGCCCAAATCCCTGAAAGATGAGGTTCACCCTGCTTTGCACCTTGCAGAATCGAGGAGGTGAGTGGGACCCCCGTGCAAAGCTGGTGGTGAGATGGGTGCAACCTCTGTGTCTCCCTGTTGGAATCAGGGATAACGCAGCAGCACTCCAGGTATTGGGAAAATTAATTACCTCCGGTGTGCAAAGTGCTCTGGGAGGATCTGAGGCATCACAGATGGGTTTCCATTCACTTCCTTGGCTTTGACAAGGAGTTTTGGGGGGTTTTTCCTGGGGAGCGAGGAAGGAGGAGACCAATCTCCAGCTCCAGCTCATCCCCCCTGTGCACAGCCTCTGCGGTGGGGCTCATGTGATCACTCATGGGCCCAGGGCCGTGGTGGGAGCTGCTCACTCTTGCAGATGAGGCCTGTGCTGTGGCTGGGGAGAGGCAACCAACACATGGCTTGCACACTGGGCTGAAACCTCACAGGCAAGAGGAGTCACTTCATCCATGCCATTTGTCCCTGTACCCGCTGCCTTTGGCACACAAGGAAGCAATGGAGAGGGAAAGACGACCTGAAACATCTAGAAAACGGCCTGTCTGGCCCAGATGGGAGATGCTTACAGTGCTGCACTCAGCAAGCCAAGAGGAGAAGTGCTGGAGGCTGGAAAACGCCAGGCTTTGCTATCTGCTGCCCAGAGCCAAAGGGGCTGCCCAGCACCCACGGTCCTCTCCTGCTTACAGAGAGATGGTGACGACCACTTTCAGACAAATAAGCAGGACCAGGAGTTCCCTCAGGGCACACTGGAACAACAGGAGGAGTCTCAACATTATGGGGCAGGGGAAAGCCCTGAGGGAAGATGATGGGATGCTCATAGCCCAGCGGGGCTTCCCTTGGCCCAAGGTGGGATCGTGCACTTGGCTATAAAGTGGGTCCACCTTCCCCATGGCATCTGGAGGAGACAGAAGTTTGGATTTGTTTGGCTTGGAATGGCTGCATTCTCCCTCCCCCCTCTCCTTCTACCCAAGGGTTTGGCGTTCTGCAGGCTGCAGAGCCCTCTGGCCCCGCTCCAGGGACACCATTAAGCACAAGTGTTAGGGACCCAAGGCTGCTCCCAGACTTTTCCCACACCAGGATGGCCGGGTCAGTGTCCTGTGGGATGAAGCCCTTGGCAAGCACACAGGGTAAAGCACACAGGAGGCTTGCACACACCTGCCCTGCCTCGCTCCCCTTCCAGGAAACCCAGGTGGTTATTTAGGAGGTTGTGAGGATTTTATTAATGGTTATAAATATCTCCAGTGTGGGACACAAAGGGAAATGGGCAGCCCCTTTTCAATGGTCTGTGGGGACAGGACAAGGGGTGATGGGCTCAAGTTGGAGCACAGGGAGTTCCCCCCCAATCTGGGAAAGAACTTCTTCCCAGTGAGGGTGAGGGAGCCCTGGGCCAGGCTGCCCAGGGGGTGTGGAGTCTCCTTCTCTGGAGAGATTCCAGCCCCATCTGGATGCTGACCTGTGTGTCCTGTCCTAGGGACCCTGCTTTGGCAGGGGGTTGGACTCGATGATGTCTTGAGGTCCCTTCCAACCCCTGTGAGTCTGTGATTCTGTGAAGCTTTTTGAGGACCATGGGCACAAACACATTATTATCACTCCACCACCTCAGAAAAAATCAAATGCTTAGAGAAATATTCCTTACCCATCACTAACACCAAGTCAAAAATCCCCCCTCTCACAGATCAACACAAGCTATTTCCAGGTTAGCCCATGATTTTCATTGGTGACACTGCCCAGGCTTTCATGGACCACAGGAGTACCTCTCTTCAAAGGAGATGGGGGTTTCTCTACAGCCCCTATCCCATCCTTGAAGCACAGCCAGATCCACCTGTTAGGGTGACCGTGTTCAGCGATGGCACTGATCCAAACCTCCCAGCCCATGGCATTGGGGAATGAGGTCCAAGTTACCTCAAGTGCCCATCCACTTTTCCAAACCCAGCAGAAGTAGTTAGACCTTGCACATGGCTTGTTTGCCTAGTAGAAGGATCCTTCCCGGTATGTTCACCTCCCCTCTTATCTCTAAACCCTGCAGCACTTTAATTAAAAGATGTCTGATGGCAATAATTAGGCCGGTCTCTTGAATTATGATACAGGGAGCGAATTTTACAGGCATCACTTTCCCACTAGTCGCTGTCAGAAAGGCCCCAGGGAGGATTCATGCTGAAATCCCATTCAGCATCTCAGAAATGCCTATCCCAAAGAGGACAGGGATGAGGGCAGAGTGGGGACCTGGGGATGCTAATTCAGCCTCCATCCTGATGGTGAGAGATAATGGAGACATCCTTGTCAGCCACCAGCCAGCAGTCAGGAGTTCTTGCTGGTAAAAATATGACAACCCCCCCCCCAAAACATACTACCTGCATGTGTGGGTCCTCCTGAGCAAGCACATGGAGTGGTAGTGCAGAACATGGGGTGTCTTTGCTGCCAAGACCACCCCATGTTCTGCACTACCACTCCCCACAGCAGGACAAGGCTGGGTGACATCCATCCCCGGCCCTGGCTGCTGGATGGAGAGCAGCAATCGCCCCCCAGATGCCCACCTAAATCCCATGCTGGCACCACACGCAGGGCTAGGACTTGCCACCCGTGTCACCCACCAGGAAAGGTGTGAATCAGTGATGGTGCATGGAGTGCAAGGACTAATTATCCCCCTGCCCATCCCCACACCAGCCCTGCCAAGGCTCTCCGTGCCTCTGACCATCACAAAGGCATGCTAAAAGCACAGTCAGATGCTTCTGCTGTGGCTGCTTAATTTGCCAAAAATATGCTCTGGTAACTGCTTACACAGGGGAAGAAATAAAGTATGGGGCTTTGAGTATGCAAATATGATCTGCAGGCAGGACCACGTGAGGGATGTTAGTCATATTGCTGGGTACGTCCATACATGATGGGCACGGTGAGGTCTAGGCATCCTTGGAGGAGAGAAGGGAAGCGAGGCAGGCGAAGGGAGAAGAGCAGAGCAGAGCAGGGGGGGAGAGCAGAGCTGCCTCAGGCTGCTTTTGCTACTGCCTGGGTGCTGGGTAGTGTTAGGGATGTTGCTGGGGAAAGGAGAAACCATCACAGGTCCGCAGCAGCTTGCACTTTGTAAAGGTAAATGGCAGGGAGGCTCCATCCCAAGGGAAAAACCAGCCAGATGATGATCTCCTACCACAGGAGATGGCTTTGCAAGCAGGCAGAGGTGGGTGCAGGGCTGGCAGGGGCTGGGAAGGGGGGCTGGCTGTGTACAGCAGCTCAGGAATCTGCCTCCTCCTCCTCCTCTCTGGATGCAAGAGGAGTAACTCTGCTGGGCAGCCCCAGAACAGGGAATGCTCAGCCACTCTCCTCACAGAAAAAGCCATCAGAAAGGCAGGTTCAGGTCTGATGAGAAGGCTCATCAAAGGGATGTGAGCCCTGTGGAAAACACAGAGAGCTCTTTGCACCCACAGTGCCAGGATGCCTGCCCCAAAGACGCTTTGCAACCAGGAGAGCAGCAGAGCGAAGCTGCCTCCCTCACTGGCAAACACTGCTGTGTGCCAGAGGGGAAACTGAGGCACGCTGTGATGAGCTCCTCCAACAAAATGCTGGCTTTGTACTGCCTACAGAAGAACTGCAGCAGGGCAGGGGATGGGGCAAAGCCCAAAGCTGGTGTCCTACCACAAAGATAACGCCCCCCCCCCCCAGTTGCAAGGGCTAAGTCCTTTTCCACAGGGACTGGAGAGAAGCAGCTCCAGAACAATCACACATGGATATTCAGGAAGAGGAGCATCCCCCAGCCCCACGACTGAATCTGGGCTCTGAGGCACTTTGGCTGTTTGCTTTGAGGGGGAAAAACTCGATTTGCTCTCTGCCACAGGCAGGAAAACACAAGCCTGTTCTGAGCATCCTCACCCTGCACCTGCTCCTTGTCTCTGTAACACACTCTTCCTCAAGCCTTCATCAGTAATTGCCTTCTCCAGCCAGCATTTGAAGAAATGCATCAAACCATTATAATGACAATCAAATCTCAGCATCCTTAATTGTGATGGAGCTCATCATGCATCTCAGGCCAGTCCTTAAAGCCCCAGGTCCTGGACTCAGGGGATATTTAGTTTTTCCAAAGGAACTAAAGAAATTTCTAGTCTTCCTGGGAGTGGGATGAGCTGGGATCACCAGAGCCAGGGAAAATCAATCAGGGGGCATCATCCCCTGGTGAAACAGGACCAGTAGTTTTGTCCAGGGCAGTTGAATCCCTGAGGATTCAACCACTGACTGGTTCCAAGACTGGGATGAGGCTTTAGCAGGAGGGATGTGAAACACATTAACATATCACTCGGCACCTTTATTAGGGCTAATGTGCTCCTCTCACAAAGCAGAGTGAAATCGGGCTAATGCTTAGGCCCTTAATCCTCCAGCACTCTAATCCTCATCACAAACTCTCTGATCTCACCCCATTTCTCAGCAGAGCTCATGGGAGGAAGGGCTGATTCGCCAGCGCTCGCAAAAGGCATTGTTTTTGGAGGGCTCCATCCCTTGTGAGGCATGGGAGATGCTGGGCTGCATGGGATGAGACTGAGATCCCCATGGATCTGGGATAGGAGGCTGCCCCAGGCGCTGGGATGGGATGGGATGGGATGGGATGGGATGGGATGGGATGGGATGGAATGAAGCAAGGGCAGGGTTTATTTATTTCCTGAAGAAATAAATGATGGATTACAGACTCACAGGGGTGGGAAGGGTCCTCCAGAGCCCATGGGGTCCAAGCCCCTGCCAAAGCAGGGTCCCTAGGACAGGGCACACAGGGCGGTGTCCAGACAGGGCTGGAATCTCTCCAGAGAAGGAGACTCCACACCCCCTGGGCAGCCTGGCCCAGGGCTCCCTCACCCTCACTGGGAAGAAGTTCTTCCCCACATTGGGGGGGAACTCCCTGTGCTCCAACTTGAGCCCATCACCCCTTGTCCTGTCCCCACAGACACTGAGCAGAGGCTGCCCATGTCCCCCTGTGTCCCACCCTTCAGCTATTGATCCCCAGGGATCAGATCCCCTCTCAGTCTCTTCTCTCCAGGCTGAACAGCCCCAGCTCCCTCAGCCTTTCCTCCCAGGGGAGATGCTCCAGGCCCTTCAGCATCTCCAGAGCCTCCTCTGGACTCTCTCCAGGAGATCCCTGTCCCTTTTATCCCAGGGAGCCCAGCACTGGACACAACACTCCAGGTGGGGCCTGAGCAGGGCAGAGCAGAGGGGGAGGGTCCCCTCCTGTGACCTGCTGCCCACACTCCTCCTGATGCCCCCAGGATCCCATTGTCTCTCTCAGCCCCAGGACACACTGCTGGCTCAGGGATCCCCAAGGAAACACCTCCCAGACCCAAAGTGATGCTGGAAATCCTTCTAGCCATCATCAGGGTGTGAATAGCCACCAGCTTAGGGATCATGCTCCAGCTGTTCACTCATTCATGAAAATTCGTGATGCTCTGCTGTATGCTCAGAGTAAGTGGCACCTCTTCAGGGAGTGAGTTTGGGAATGGCTGTTCTCAGGGGATGCTCAAGCACCCATTGCAATTTTTAGGGCTATTTCTCTTTTTTGGCTTCCAAGGCCAGAATCTGCCTGGGAAAAGCCAACACCAAACCCCAAAATATAAGCACTTTCCATTCATGTAGGGTTGGGATTTTTTTCCCCCTTCCAAGCTCCCCTTTTGCAATTAACAGTCAAATAAGCTAATTGTGTGTTAAACAGCTGATTGCAGGGAGAACTCGTATCCCATCTCCAGTCACTATGACAAACTCTTGCAAGGGAAGAAATAATACAATAAACCCTTTCTTGGTCAGGATGTCAAAGCCAGACCCCAAACAGGCAAATATCTGCATAAAAACACCCCTCAGAGGGCAGATGCCAAACTGCAGTGTTACCCCCTCTAACCCCAGTGCCGACCCCATCCTGCCTGGCTCCTGTATCTTCAAGTCCTGCCCACGTTAATACAGATCATTCATCTAACCTCAGCCTTACCTGACTCAGAGCATTCAAAATTAATGGGGTTCATTTTAAAATCGAGGTATTTTTAAGGAAGAGGCATTTTTAGCTCTTGTCTGCTGGTTTCCAAGCCTGTAAGAAGCGAGTTTTCTGCACCAGCCTGGGTGCAAGCCTTGCTTCAAAAACGAAGCTGGAAATCTTGCAGCATCACATGAGCCCACAAGCTGGAGCTCCCAGGGAAGAAAAAATAAAAAAAAAAGAAAAAATAAAAAGAAGAGATGTTCAGCTCCAGGAGCAGATGTCACCCGACCACGAGGAGCTCCATGGGATATCAAATCACGTGGGAACCTCCTGAGATTTGCATTAAAAGCTGTGAGAAACCCCCAGGGTAACCCAGCCCAGCATCCCCAGTGAGAGGGTATTAAAACTGTGCTTCAGGATTCAAGTCACCTGCTGTTATGGGTTGGGGAAAGGGGTTGGAATGATCCAAGACTGGGGTCCTATGCCTTCCCCTGGAGCATCACAGACCAGACAAAAACCCCTTGAGAAGATGGAGCTGGGGGGGGTCTAAGCCTGTCCAGCAATTTCTACCCCTCCCTACATCTCCCTGGGGTCAAACCCCCTTCTTCCTCTGCCCTGAGCTGTACCTGAAACTAAGCAGCGTGTTCCAGGGAGATAAGTAATCACCATGACTTCATGCCATCTATTTTTAATGACACTGCTCAGGATCTTCATTTACTATTTTGATTCATTTTCCCATGTTCAGCACACCCCAGAATTTCACCTGCCCCTCTCCTGCGACCACCCTACCACTGCCAGCATCTTCTGTACCAAATCTAAACAGCAAAGGTGCCTCACAAATGCTGCTCCACAAATTAAGTCTTTATTTTTTTAATTAGCAGTTTCTTAGGGGGGTTCTTAGGACCAGCCAGGGCATCGTCAGGAACTGGGAGGATCAGGGATGGGGGCATGGTTGTATTCACTGGATTCCACCCACTATTTAAAGCGCATCAACAATTCCATCCCTGCAGCAAAGTGAGGTGAGAGCTGATGGTTTGAAGGGATTCTGACATGGCATGGAAATTGGCCTTTGCAAAGTGGTTCCTGTAGAGGAACCTGTGAAAAACCCTGTGTGGGCAGCTCTTGGTGATGCCGCTGCCCTCGGTGAAACCAGCCAGTGGTGGTTCATCCAAAACCACTTCTTGGGTGTGAGGAATCACAGAATCACAGACTCACAGGGGTGGGAAGGGCCCTCCAGAGCCCATGGGGTCCAAGCCCCTGCCAAAGCAGGGTCCCTAGGACAGGGCACACAGGGCGGTGTCCAGACAGGGCTGGAATCTCTCCAAAAAAGGGGACTTCACACCCCCTGGGCAGCCTGGCCCAGGGCTCCCTCACCCTCACTGGGAAGAAGTTCTTCCCCACATTGGGGGGGAACTCCCTATGCTCCAACTTAAGGCCATCGCCCCTTGTCCTGTCTCCAGAGACCATTGAAAAGAGGCTGGCCATTTCCCCTTGTGTCCCACACTGGAGATATTTATAACCATTAATCAGATCCCCTCTCAGCCTTCTTTTCTCAAGTCTGACCTGCAGCCCTTTCCTGGATAGGCAGGTCCCCCTGTGGCATCTCCCCTGGAGAGACCCATTACACAGGCAAAGGGCTTGCTCTCACAAAGTATTTCCCATTTTTCATCTCCTCAGCCACTCCAAAGCCATTTCCTTGGTGGCTCCTGGAGCACCTGCCGCTGGAAGTGTCACCAGTGCCACCGCAGAGGTAGGGAAAGCGGGACACAGAGCTGCCACAGCTCCTGCCCAGGCAGGACGGGCTGCGCGAGAGCCCACGCCAACAGCTCCCACCGCGCCGCTTCCCTCTCCCCATCGTTTGCAAAGCACAAAAATTTCCCAGCCCGGGCCAAGAAAACCCACTTGCCTACTCACACGGTGCTAACAATGAAAACACTAATTATATTTCACTCACCTATCAAAGGGATGATTCATTTTAGGTGAGTGGGCACGGAGGATTACACAAGGCGAACGCCGCGGTGCGACCGCCCGTCCGTTTCGGGGTAGCCCTCCTGGGAACAAGGCTGCACGTGGTCACCTGGGATGGGGCAAGGGGGTGGCAGCAACGGGGAACCGTCACGGCCCTGATGCACTGCAGACACCTCCGGCACGGGGATGCGCTGTGAGCTGCTCCCCAAGGGCTGGCCAGGCAGCGGGGACCCGAGCGAGGGGCTGGTTCCCTTCCCAAACCCTTGCCTGTGCTCAGATCCCAAGTGCTCAGGTGGGGAGAGGTGGAAGGAGGAGAACAACAGTTTTGGCAGGGAGCAGCTTTCTGCACTCGCTCCATGTCACCCATAGCTGTGGTTTCAGCAGCTGGCTCCAACCCCAATGAACAGCCCTAGGACACCCCTGGCCACCCTGCTGCAACAGCTCAAACCATCCCCTGCCTTAAATCCCTGAGCACCTCCCAAGGGTCCAAGGAGGTTCAGAAAGGCAGGAACCAGCCGAGGTGTCTCCTGGTCTCCAGACCCACTTGGGAGAAAGTCTCCAATGGGAGGAGGTGTCCAACCCCCTGCTCCAGAGAGGTGCCAGCAATGGCGATGGCGTTGGCTCATGTCGGCGCTGATCCAGTCGGATGCAGCTCCTGTCACCTCGAGTGAGGGTTGGAATCCTGCTCCAGCTCCGGAGCTGGGCTGAACCAGGCCCCAGCACCTGAGCGAAGCAATCCTCAGAGCCTGCTTTATGTAAGATCAGGGTTGCTGCTGGATGGGGGCAGGAGGTGGCAGGGATTTTTGGCAGACGGAGAAGGACCTGTCAACGGTGTCAGGGTTTGGGGGGGGGGTGTCCAGGTGAGAGCACACTTGCACAGGAGACACACGGTGATGTACGCGTGTGCCGCAGGTGCAGGAACACAGGTTGGGTGTGCAGGGGTGCCAGGTCGCTTCAGCAAAGCGTGGGCTGCCAGGGGCGGGGGACACAGCCAGGCCATATTTGGGTGCTGCACAGGGTGGGGTTGCATTCATGGGCACGGCCATGGGCGCGTGGATGGGCCAGAGCGGGCTGGGCTGGGGGCAGCCCACGTGCGGCGTGGGTATGCGAGCGGAGGGGCGAAGCGGCCGCCTGGGCGTGGGGAGGAGAGGAGAGGCGTGTGTGCATGGCGATGAGTGTGTCCACGTGGGAGGTGCGAGAGCTGCAAGCTGCATGTGGGGGAAGCGTGCGTGCGTGCGTGGCAGGCGTGAGCACCCGGCGTGGGGGGGTGGGGGGGAGCGGGAAGAGGTGGTGGTGGTGGGGGGAGGGATACACGGTACCCAGAGCGGCGAGCAGAGCCGGGATGGGGCTTGATGGGTAGGGGTGGTGAGGTGGTGGCAACGCAGCCACCGCATGCCATACCCTACGTCCACACATGTGCACCCGCCACGCAAAGCAGCCCCTCCCCAGCAGCGCTGGTAGAGTGTTGGGATCGGCCCTTTCCCCACTGTTGAGCAAGGCGAGGGTAAAATCAGAGTGCAACCCACGAATCCTGGGGCAGCTCCCTGCCTGAGCCTCGCTGAGCATTTAGGGACCCATCCCCTAGCCCTGGCTGACGTGCTAAAAAAAATAAATAAATTAAAAAATAGAGATATGGAAGGGATGAATATTTATCTGTGGGTGGCAAGTGACAGATGCTGGGGCGAGGATTCTGGGATGCTTCAGTTTGATGAAGGTAATAACTCAAATAGATTAATGAGAAACATCCTTCCCAACGGTTGCCTCCCCTGTGCCATAGCTGTGCTGCTGGCCTTCTGGCAGAGCTCCTGCATGCACCCACTTCTCGTGCCCCAAGGCACAAAGTTCAGTGAGGCTGGGCGTCCTAAAGGCTGGAGATGCCCAACAAGGGTGTTTTCCACCCAAAATGCAGACAGGCAACTGGGAAAGGGCTGTTGACTGCTGGGTGCTTGCAACTGAGTTGGTGAAAAGCGGGATTTCAGCTGGGCTGGGGTTGGGTTGGGTCATCTGTGGTGATGGCCCAACTGGAACGGAGGGGAGAGGCAGTACAGAGGAGCCCAGGATGTCCCTGCTCCTGGCATCAGGATGGGCTTGGCCACAGGTACCATCGCACCGCCTGTTCCCAGCGTGGCCGTCCCCTCCTCCTAGGATGGTCTGCAGAGACCCCAGGAAAGGGGGACACCCTGTTTCGCTACCAACTCAGCCCTTCCCTCCCCCTGACCCTCTTCCCTCCTCCTAAAATGACAAACACACAAAATAGCTCCCTGATCCCCACGCCCCACGAAGCTGGGCTGGCCTGCCAAGGTGGAAGGAAAAGCTCTTTCCTTCTGGTAGGTTCTCCAGGAATGGTGAAACTGCCAGTAAACCACCCCCATTTGGGGATGCTCCCCAGGTTCCCCTGCAGTTGACAGGGGAAGCGTGCTGGGAACGTGTGTGCCCCAGTGACAGGGCCAGCCCTGCAACACCCAGCCCTCAGAGACCTGTAGTTTGTGGAGACTTCTGTCTGCTTCTTGCAAACCTCCCTGGCAGGGGCCGGGTGCCAGGAGGGGAGCAGGGCGACGGCACTGGTATTGGGAGCATGCAGAACCTCCTCCCCACTTGGCCCCCCATCCCCTCCTGACCGCTTTAAACAAGGGGGGGGGGACACCATGATTAATCTCTGCCCGAGCTTTATTCCCCACAGAAGGGCTGCTGGGGTTGATCGATGGCTTGCACAACAGATTCCAGCTCAGACCCCAGCGTTATTCCAGCGAGCTGAAACAAAAGGTTTGCAGCAGTGTTTTCCACTTAGGAAAACACCACCAGCATGGAATTACCCTTAAAAATAACAACAATTAATAAGAATCCAGAGATGCCTTGCACCTCTCCCTGGGGGGAGCAGGCAACGCTGAATCTGAAGCCACAAAGCAGCAACCCCAGGGTTTGTAGAGAAAGGTCTTGCAGCACCTCTCAGGAAGGCTGCGATGGAGCTCACCAACACTGCAATGGCCTGAACGAGGCACTCCTGGAAAACCAGAATGGCTTTTTCTTTTCTTTTCTTTTCTTTTTTTAATATATAAAAAGAAAAAAAGAAATACTGAGGAAACCAAAGAGCCTGCTGCAGGTGGGCAGGGCTGGCAGCGAAACAAGGGGGCTGCGCTGCCGAATGCCCCTGGCTGCTGGCAGGTAGGCCTGCCTTGTATTATGGTGGCAATTCAGCTGGAAGTAGCCACGAAACACGAGCGAGAGGATGATACAGCCACTTACAGCACAGCACCAGCTGCTTCTGCTAGTTCAGCCTTAAAGCTTGTTAGTCTGGCAATTCTCTATTTTTCTTTTTTGGGTTTTTTTTTTTTGGGGGGGGGGGTGGTTTGAGGGCTCCAATTGGGCTTTCTTGTTTTTAATTTAATCCTGGTTTCCCCTCAACATCTCGTTAAGCCGCGTTGACGGCAGAGAATAGCTCTGGTGATCCCTCTGAGCCCCTACGCTAAGCATTAAGCTGCAAACTAGGAATGTAAGACTCTTGTCTGAATTAAAGTCTTTCGCCTGGGGATACTGAGCCACGGGGCTGTGTTCAGAGGGGCTGCAGGGTGGGTAAAGACACCCCCCACCCCCCCCACCCCCCTCCAAGCCCCTCGCTGGAAGCATCTGCAGCACCATGGCTGCACCCATCTGCCCCGGATCCCCTCCCTCCACCCCCCCCCACCCCCCCAGCATGCTTTCCTCTCCTCTGCCCCGGTTTTGCTTCAACGCAAATCCTACAGGTTCCAGTGGTGCAGTCGGAACTGCGAATCCTGCGTGCAACTTGGCCCACCCTGTCCTCCCACAGGCCCCCCCCAACACCACCACCCCCCCACTCTAAGCAAGAGCTAGGTATCCCCCCCACCAGCGCAAAACAGCACCCCCCTCCCCAAAAAGCCAGGTTGAGGAGAGCGGAGGGGAGGACCCTGTACAGCCCCAGAGACCCCGCTGAGCATATGGGGCTACCTGTGGCAAAGAGCCGGGCCGATGCCAGGCCAGGCTGGCTCCTTGACTCCCACGGGCTACGAGCATCCCTCGCTCCAAGCTAGCAGGTTTGCAAACTCACAGACTCCAGCCCAAAGCCAGCGTCCCCATTCGGAGGCTCGTACCCACACACCACCACCCACTCCGGCCGCGACGGTATCGCTGCAGCACCTACCTCCATCCGAGTAGGTCTCTGTCCCGTAGCCATCCTGTAATCCATTGCTCCAGGTGCCTTCGTACTTGGCCCCATTTCCAGTGCATTCTCGGACCCCGTATCGTCCCTTAAATCCATGGGTCCACTCTCCTTTGTACACCCACTTCCCCTTGCTCTCCATGCCAATGCCATGGCGCTTGCCCTGCGCCCAGGTGCCCTGGTAAGTGTTGCCGCTGGGCCAAGTGTAGACCCCCAGCACCTCAAAGCCGTGACTCCAGGAGCCCGAATATTCACCTTGACCCTTCGGGCCGGTACAGATTCCGTGGCCATGAGCCTTTCCGTCCTCCCAGCCTCCACAGTACGACCCTCCATCGTCAAAATTAAACCTTCCCCCACTGGACATGCATGTAATTCGGTTTGCAAATCCCCCAAAAGGTGAAAAAAAAAAAAAAGAAGGAAAAAAAAAAAAGGGGGGGGGGGAAAGGGGAAGAAAAAAAAGGGGGGGGGAAAAAGGGGGGAAAAATAAAAGGGAAAAAAAAGGGGGGGGGAAAAAAAGGGGAAAAAAAAAGGGGGGAAAAAAAAAAGGGGAAAAAAAGGGGGGGAAAAAAAGGGGGGGAAAAAAGGGGGGAAAAAAAGGGGGAAAAAAAGGGGGAAAAAAAGGGGGGGGGAAAAAAGGAAAAAAAAAGGGGGGGAAAAAAAAGGAAAAAAAAGGGGGGGAAAAAAAAAGGAAAAAAAAAGGGGGGGGAAAAAAAAGGAAAAAAAAGGGGGAAAACAAAAAAGGGGAAACAAAAAGGGGGGAAAAAAAGGGAAAACAAAAAAGGGGGGGAAAAGGGGGGGAAAGGGGGAAAAGAGGAAAAAAAAAAGGGGGAAAAAGAAAAAAAAGGGAAAAAAAGGGAAAAAAAAGGGGGGGGAAAAAGGGGAAAAAAAAGGAAAAAAAAAAAAAAAAGGGGGGAGGTGGGGTGTGGAAAAAAACCCCGCAGGAAATAATAAAATGCAAACGATGACTTGGGGGGGGAAAAAAATATATAATAGATATATATATATATATAAATAGAATCAAATCAAATCGAACTCGATCGAAATCATGCACCAGATCCAGGGAGCTGCTTAAGCCAGTTTCTTGTGATTATTCATTCTCTGGGAGTATGTTCGGGATCAGTTCGCTCTTCCCCTGCTGTGGAAACAGGATCATTAAAAAAAAAAAAATAGAAAAAAAAAAAAAAAAGGAGGAAAAAAAAAAAAATAGCCAGCAAGAACAGCAGCAGCTATTGGGTTTTGGTGCAAACGACTCCACCTAAAAACCATCCAAGGCAGGGAACGGGGGTGGGGGAGAGGAGGGAGGGGGGGGGAAGGAAAAGGGAAAAAAAAAAAAAGAGGCCAAATGCCAAGAGAAGGAAAAGGGGAGATAAATAAAAGGCGTTCCGCGCTCCGCTCCGCTCCGCAGCGCGCCCGCGGCCGGCCGCTCAGAGCCCCCGCTGTGCCCTCCGGCGCGGGCTGCCCGGCCGCCCAGCCTGGCTCCGGCACAGCAGCAGCGGCGGGCAGCAGCGGCAGGGCCGGGGGAGCGGGCGGGAGCGGCGGCATGGCGGGGCGGCGGCGGCGGGCGGGCGGCTCACAGCAATGCGGTGCCTCTGCCGCCCTCCCGCTCGGCTCCCCCAGCCTCTCCCCGCTCCGGCCCTCGCAACGCGCACGCACCCCGCGCCCTAAAAACCCGCCATCGCCTCCGTTATCCTCCTCCTCCTCCTCCTTCTTCTTCTCCTTCCTCCCTCCACCCTCCTCCCCCTCAACCTCCTCTCCTCCACCCCTCCCCACCCCTCCCTTCCCCAACCCGCCCCCAGCAAACCTCACTCCCGGGGGTACCCGCTCGCCTCGCCCGGCGGATCCCACATCTCGGCCGGAGGATGCTCGGAGAGGGAGAGAGATGAGGGAGGTTGGATGCCGGGGTGAGGGGCTGGGGGGGGGTCGGGGGGAGAGGGGAGGGGGGGGGAAGCAGAGGGCCTCCGCTCGCCCCGCTCTCCCCACGGCCTCCCCCCCACCTTCCCGGTTCCCCACGGGGGATAAATCCTGCTTATTAAGGAGCAGGGATCCTGAGCTCTCCGCTCTGCCTCATCGCCCGGCTCGGGGGTGGATTAAAGAGACAGGAACTGCGTCGCCGTCGCCTCCCGCCCCAGCAGGGCCTCAGCCCCCCGCAGCCCCCCGCAGCCCCCCACCAAGGCTCAGGGATGCTCCCTGAGATTTAACTCCCCCTTCATATCCCCTCCCGGCTCCCAGAGCTCTCCCACCGCTTCCCCCTGTGAGATGAAGGGCAGCCTGGACCCCCTCCAGACCCGGGGGAGGAGTTGGGGGGGCAGGGAGGGGGGGTTCCCCATTTGCAGGTGGGGTAGGGGGGGGACACACACGCACAGGGATGGACCCACACAAGGAGAAAGACACGAACGGCCCCGTTGGGCGCCTCCAGCGCCGCGTCTCCGGGCAGATTTAGCTGCCGGTCTGGTCCAGCACACTGCAACACCGATTATTTATTCATGAAAAGGCCGAGCTGTCGCTCAGGCAGCACCTCGGTCCCCTCCCTTCATACCACGGGAATCCTTCCCATCCCTCGCGAAGGGACCAAACAGCAGCAAACCCCCCCCCCCCCCTCCAGCCCCATCCCCATCCCCAGGTTATATTATTATTTATTATTTATTTTTCTGGGGGGTTTGTTGGGGTGGTTGGTGGGGTTTTTTTTCCCCTCCTCCATCATCCTCCTGGGATTGCTGATGATGTGAAACCATCCCCAGGCAGTGGGGGCAGCTCTGGAAGCATTGCAGGGTCCTGGTCCTGCCATACACCCCCTTGTTCCTAAGCAGTCCAAATATTTGCAGTGTTGGGGTGTCCCTGTGGGTCCATGTGCATCCACAGACACACACACACATATATATATTTACATTAACACACAGGTGTATTAATACATGAGCATTGAAGGGGGAGCTCTGTTTAAAGAACATTAAAAAGATGCTCCCAAAGTGCTTCTGAAGCAAAACCTGGGCAGTGTGTGAGAACACTGCTCTTCCCAAACATCTCCAGTGGGAGTGCCAGGCACACTGGCTCCTCTCTGCATCCTGCCATCGCCACCAGCATTGCTGGAGAGCTGCTTCATAGCTTGAGGCTGTCACCTCCAATTCCAGACGTGGCTCAGCCAGGATTCCAAGGGAAAACAAACCCCACGAGCTGTGTGAACCCTGGTGATGGGAACCAAGCTGGGCCAGGGCAGGCTCAGCTCAGCTGGGAGGGCAAAGTTCTTCCCTGGCAGAGTTGTGGGGCTGTGGCCCAGGCTGCCCAGGGAGGGGCTGAGTCACCCCCCTGGGTGTGTTGAACAGAGGGGAGATGAGGTGCTCAGGGACCTGGGGCAGCACAGGATGGGAATGGTTGGACTTGATGACCTTAAAGGGCTTTTCCAACCTGGTGATTCTGTGATTCTGAAGGGATGCTGATGCGCAGTGCCTGCCTCAGTTTCCCACCTATTAGGACACTTCAGACTGCATCTTCCCACTCAGGCTTGGGGTCAGTGGGTTGTTTTTTTTTTCCTTATATCAAAGCATTTCCTTGTCCATCCATCAAAATATATCACCACCCTCATCTGGAAGGAAACCTTCCTGGCTCTCTCTTTTGGAGCTGGAGGGCTGAGATGCAACCAGGGTGGGTGGAGATTTTCCCACTGAAGCCTTTTTTTTTCAGCTGAAAATATCCTTGCAAACTATACCAAGTCCTTTGTGAAAGCAAGAACATTATTCATCAGGGGGGCAGTTTGGGTTGTGGGGTTTATTTTCCATTTCTAAAGATCCCATCTTTCAGGTACTCCATTTTTTTGGCAACCCAAATTCCCCTCTTTTTTTCCTCTTGGAGAAAGACTTTGGGTGGAAACCCCCAAACTTCCCAAGGAAAACCCTACAGCTGAAGCTGCTTAAATGCATTTCCACCCCCCTTCTGTTGTTTTATCAGTAGTTTTACACAGTTATAATAGTTTACATAGTTTTACATGTTAATTAGCATGTTAATTAACAGCCAGCTAGTCCTTCAGTGGGGTATAGAGACCAGGGGCTGATGCCTGTGAACGCACAGAGATGTGATACACCTCCAAGTGATGCAGGGATGCTGCTCCTAATGAAATAGGTGTGTAAAATAAAAGCATGTTTAATGAAAAAGAAATCACTAATAATGACCTGAGGAGGCAGAGAGCGGAATGAGATTTACTAGTGATGAGTCTGGGGTGGGTTTTGGGTTTGGGAACAGCAGCTGTGCCCCTGAAATGCAGCTGTGTGCTTCATCTGCTGGTGATGCTGGATTTAGGCTTCGTGGTCATAGCCTGCCTTGCTGCCCCGTGCCTGGGGTGGAGGGTTTGGCCAGAAAGGACCACACAGGTCCTTTCACCTGTCCCCTTTACAGGAGCTGGGACAAGGGGCCATGGGCTCAAGCTGGGCCAGGGCAGGGTCAGCTCTTCTCTGGCAGAGCTGTGGGGCTGTGACACAGGCTGCCCAGGGAAGGGCTGAGTCACCCCCCTGGGTGTGTTGAACAGAGGGGAGATGAGGTGCTCAGGGATCTGGGGCAGCACAGGATGGGAATGGTTGGACTTGATGATCTCAAAGGGCTTTTCCAACCCTGTGAGTCTGTGATTCTGTGACCATCTCTGTTATTAAAGGGTTTCGATGGGCCTAAGACCACCAAATAAACAGTGGTGGGAATACCAGGTGAAGGGGCTGGATGGACAATCACAGGCGTCAGGGCGACTGTGGTGGTGGCCAACCATGACACAGCCATGCTGCTGTCCCTGAGCCTATCCCCAGATAAACCTGCTCTTCCCAGACTTTACCCAAAGGCCAGGATTTAATTTAAAAGAAACACTCACCCCCCCCAAATCATCTGCAGCCCTTACAGCCTTGGGGGAGTCCCTATCAGGCCAGTTCACATTTCCTTGGTGTTCCTGATGTGTGGGAGGCTGAGGGAGAGGAAATTCCAGATTAGATTTCACACCAGTGGGTTTTTCCCTCTGGAAGATGCTCTTGCTGCTGGCAAGATGCTCTGGATGGAGCCAGGCTGCCCTCAAACCTCAGTGGGATTTCTCCAGTACATTTGGCTAACTATGGAGATGCTTCCTCAAAGGGTACAGGCAGCATTAGACAGGTGTAGAGTGGGGTTTGTTTAATAACCTGGTGCATGGTGCATGTGCAGATGAGGGGATGTTTGGGATAAAAGAATAATGATGAAAAAGACATTAAAAAGCAAATCAGCTTAGGATAAGTAACAGAGCGTGGATATGGGAAGACAAAATAGCATTGGGCAGCAGGAGAGAGGCAAGATGTGGAGAATAAAATCAGCATCTGCCTATGTGGAATTGTTGGAGAGGGGTCAGAGGAGCCATGGAGATGCTCAGAGGGCTGGAGCAGCTCCCCTATGGAGAGAGGCTGAGGGAGCTGGGCTGGTTCACCCAAAGTGGGGTGGCTGAATACAGCTGGGAATGTGGCAGGGCAGTGGGGTGAGCTCTCTGCAGCTTGTGCTAAAACCACCCTCTCCATCTGATTTCCACTCAGGCTTGGCAGTCTCAATCTGCTGGTCCCAATCCACATCCCACAGGGACTGGGTTGGGAGCAGATCATCTCCTTCTCCTGAGCACCAGCGGTCCCAGGTCGGCTCCAAGTCATTAGTGACATGGAAATTAATGATCCAGAGGGTTTCTAGATCAATATCCTGGAGAATAAAGTATGAAGCAGGAAGGGGTGGCAGGAGGGACTCGACACAATCTGCTTCTTTAAGCAGCCATGGCCATAACATCCAAGAAAAATCTTGTGATCACTGGAGACTTCAGACAGAGCGATGGATGCTGGAGGTCTCGAGCTGCTGGTATTAAACATCCTTAGACATTCAGAGTTGGGGAGGGGAAAGAAGAGAATTTCCTAATGCAAAAAAATAAAAACACTGCCTCCAACATGAGGGAATTCCACATTTGACCCCCTACTGGCAGGTGAAGATGAATTTCTCCCTGTACTAGGCACAAGCAATCCCAGCTTGATTACATTTGTTCCACACAAACCAAGTCAAGCTCAGGGCAGCAATACCCAGACATCTGTGGTGCTCTGAAAGGTCCTGTTCTGCAAAGCACAAAATAATTACAAGTCAGAGACACTTGGAGGAACAAGGTCAATGAAAAAAAAAAAAAAAACCACGTTGAAAAGGGAGAAGCTTTTTGGATTTTATATTTTTCACCCCAAAAAAGCAGCAATGTAGAGAGGAATTGTTAGAGACACACTTGGGGTGGCTTGGAAAGGAGGTAAAAGAGCTGCAAGACCAACATGTGGAATATAACCAGGCAAAAGGAGGGAAAGGGAAACTGGGAGTGATTAATAGACCTTCAGAAGCCAGGGAAATTAAAGATAGAAGGATGTTTTCCAAGATTTTTCATGAAAAGAAGCCTCTGCATTAGTGGTGGGCTGATGCTGCTCAGAACTGGGAGGTTCACTGATAGCACAGAAGAGGCAGGAATGCTCAGTACAAGTCTCTTCCTTGTATCCAGTGGGGAAAAAAGATGATGCACTGATGAAATGCTTTCCCAGAGTATGGAGAGGTATGGTACATTGATGGAGCTTGGTTCTTTTTAACCCAGAGGATCTGAGAGTCGTGCAGGAGGTTGGCCAAGGAGCTGTCCCAATAGTTAATGGGGATTTTTCAGCAGGTCTTGGAACAGTCCTGGGAAGTGCAAGAGGACTGGGGAAACACCAGTGCTGTGCCCACACGTGAAGGAGTGAGGTGGATGAAGGTGATGTGAAGCTTTTAAGCCTGGGAGGGGTCTTGGACAATTAATTGGACCACTAACATGGAATCTGATGGGTAGAGAATGAGAATTTTCTCTGCTGAAAGAGTTGTGGGGCTGTGGCACAGGCTGCCCAGGGAGGGGCTGAGTCACCCCCCTGGGTGTGTTGAACAGAGGGGAGATGAGGTGCTCAGGGATCTGAGGCAGCACAGGATGGGAATGGTTGGACTTGATGACCTTAAAGGGCTTTTCCAACCTCCTTGAGATTCTGTGTGTGAAAAGAGGGTGATGTGAGGAATGGCAAACAGGAGTTTGAGGGGAAACAGGCAGCGGGGAGCCCACAGCCTTCTGTCGGCGAGGGAGGGATAACGGTACCGATGCAACACCCACAGCTTCCTGCACCGCCCTTGGCTTGGTCCCACACCATGGACTCATCAGGAAGAAACACAAAGCCATCAGGGCCCCCATTAAATCAGTTAAAACTGAGGACTGCTCATCTTACATGGCTCTCCTGGCCTTGAGCAGGCAGTACAGCCACCACCTTGGCACCACCACCAAGCACATCAGCCAGAGTATTCCCAAGGTCTAACACCATCAGCTTGGAATCCACAGCTTTGGAAACTGGGATGATTTTCATTTTTGCTTCCCATTCATTTCCTCCTCCAGTAAATTGAATTCCAGGAGCACACAATCACCTGAGGTTGTCCCCAAGTTTTCTCTTATCTACTTGGTCTCTAGCTAAATCACCCCCAAAGCCAATTAAAGAACTGACTGATATTACAAAATCACCCCAAAACCAATTAAAGATCTGATTGATATTGCAAAATCACCCCCAAATCAATATAAATAACTCATTGATATTGCAAAATCACCCCAAAATCAATTAAAGAACTGATTGATATTGCAAAATCACCCCTAAAACCAATTAAAGAACTGATTGATATTGCAAAATCACCCCCAAAACCAATTAAAGAACTGATTGATATTGCAAAATCACCCCCAAATCAATTAAAGAACTCATTGAGATTGCAAAATCACCCCCAAAACCAATTAAAGAACTGACTGATATTGCAAAATCACCCCAAAACCAATTAAAGAACTCACTGATATTACAAAATCACCCCAAAATCAATTAAAGAACTGATTGATATTGCAAAATCACCCCCAAAACCAACTAAAGAACTCATTGAGATTGCAAAATCACCCCAAAATCAATTAAAGAACTGACTGATATTGCAAAATCACCCCAAAACCAATTAAAGAACCAACTGATATTGCAAAATCACCCCAAAGCCAATTAAGGAACTGATTGATATTGCAAAATCACCCCAAAATCAATTAAAGAACCAACTGATATTGCAAAATCACCCCAAAATCAATTAAGGAACTGATTGATATTGCAAAATCACCCCCAAAACCAATTAAGGAACTGATTGATATTGCAAAATCACCCCCAAAACCAATTAAAGAAGCAACTGATATTGCAGTGAGTGGGACTGCTGCTAATCTCCCAGTAGATCGTGGCTTATGAGGGTGATGGAAATGGTTGGGAATGACATGACTGGAAGGAGGTCAGCCTTTGAGTTGTAAGCAGTGCTTTTCTTTTTTAATATGTGGCCTCTTCCATGCTTAATAATCTCCCACAGGTCAACAAAAGTCAAGACCTGGGTTAACCAGAAAGAGAAACTCCCTCACGTCCTTGGGTTTAATGCCGGCTTGCGAAGAGCTTAGGAGAGGAGATGGACTGCTTCATGTCCTGCAACCACCCTCCTTGTCTTGGAGGGGAAATGGGTCTGCAGTGAGAGGCAGGACGACTGATGGGCGTGTTACAGGCATGTGGACAATAAATTACCTTGCTTGTCTTCTTTTGTGCTGGGCATGGGCTAAGTGCATTTACTGGTCACCCAATGTATCGCATTAACCTGCTGCATACAGTATGGGGCTGTTTATCCTGCCAATTACTGCAAATCTAATCAGCTTTAGCTGGGTAAAAATAGAGCCAGTTTCCGTGTGGAAATCAAGAGGCACAAAAACAGCAGCAAAGAAGCTGATCCTGATCAGCCAAGCACATGGGAAGGGAGATTTGCAGTGCTGGGAGAGTGAAGTGTGTTGGGATGCTTCTTCCTTGGGGCCAGGTGGATCTGCTCCCTCAGGACTATCTTCTGGGGAGGTGGGGACCACTGGCAGGCACGCAGGGACTCCTCCTTTTGTGTGCTTCCAGGAGGGAAGGGACAGGGCAGCAATCAGCTGGGAGGGATGGATGCAGAGGTGTGCATGAGGAATTTTGCAGTAAGGGCAAAGGAAGATGGGCAGCTGATATGGGTCATTTGGCTTGGGAGGGGGAAACAAATCATGTTGCTGCAGGTTTAGATAAATTGGGGGATGGATGATGACCAGGGTTGGGTTTCTATGTGCTGCAGGTCCCCAGGTGTGTCCAGAGAAGGGCAACCAGGCTGGGGAAGGGGCTGGAGGGCAAATCCTCTGAGGAGCAGCTGAGGGAGTTGGGGGTGTTGAGCCTGGAGAAGAGGAGGCTGAGGGGAGACCTTCTCCCCACCTCCCCTGCCCTGCCAGGAGGGTGCAGAGAGATGGGCGCTGGTCTCTGCAGCCAGGGGACAGGAGCTGGGACAAGGGGCAATGGGCTCAAGCTGGGCCAGGGCAGGCTCAGCTCAGCTGGGAGGGCAAAGTTCTTCCCTGGCAGAGTTGTGGGGCTGTGGCACAGGCTGCCCAGGGAGGGGCTGAGCCACCCCCCTGGGTGTGTTGAACAGAGGGGAGATGAGGTGCTCAGGGATCTGGAGCAGCACAGGACAGGGACAGTGTGACTGAATGGTCTCAAAGGTCTTTTCCAGCCTGGTGATTCTCTGATCACCCAGCAAGTGCATTAGGTAAAATCAACCTGCTATCCTGTGTGAAGGCCCTTGAAGCAAATATCCTACTGGGAGAAGAGGAGCAATATGTGGCTCCACAGGTGGTGGAATCTCATCCTCCTTCCCTCCATCCCTCCATCCCTCCATCCCTCCATCCCTCCATCCCTCCTTCCCTCCATCCCTCCATCCCTCTGTGATGCTTGCTGAAGGACAGAGGTAGCTTTTGCCTGCTATGATCTTAGAAGCTAGAAAATAAAGCCAAACAATACGATTTCCCCCTCAAGATGTCTCATTTGCCCTTTTTATTTCACTCCATCAACCTACAATAACCACATGTCGGGCCGTTTGACCACAATAAACCCCAGAGCCTTCTCAGGGCCCTGCTTTGCCCTTCTCACCCTGGGTGGCAAACCTCTGCGATCACCAGTACAATAAAGAAATGCATCTGAAGGGACTCAGCTCACCCCTATCACCCTGGATTTTCCACCCTGCTAATCTGCTGGAGGTCTGGGACCCCCAGGGTGATGAATTTCCCATAGCTGAAAGATGCTGGTAAATAAAACCAAGGTGGCTGGGCTCAACCAGAGGAATCAGGGCCTTCATTTGGAGCCTCTGAATTTTCTATCTGAGAGCAAGGAGTGGGAATGCTGCTGGTAATTAAGGGACATCTGCCACCAGCCTGTTCCTGCTGGTTCCGTCAGGAAATGCGGCTGATAGAAGAGAGGGGAAGAGAGGACTTGGCCTGCTGGTTCCCATCTTCATCATCCCTGCCACGTGCGAAGGCTGCTCCTGCCCGCTGGTGCTGGGAAGGGCTGGGAGAGCTGGCGCTGGGCTCCCTCAGCCTGCCCACCCCAGGGTGGGTTGTACCCCAAAGCTTTGCCAAAACTCGGAGCAAAAGCTGCGTCTGGTCCCTCTGGCTTCACCTCAGGCTTGGGATGGGCTCCAGCCAGAGGGAGACTGAAAGGAAATAATCTTGCAGAGTGGGGGGTTTTGTTGGTTTGGGAGGGTTTGGGGGGGTTTTGGAAAGAGCTTGGGGTTTGTCCAGCTTTTTTTAACAGCCAAAGGCACCTTTTCTTTTTAATTCATAACACTCTCCTAAGAACTCAAGGACTTCTGGAGCTGAGGGGCTGCAAGTATTGGCCAAACCAGCTTTCCTCCTTTCCTTTCCTTTCCTTTCCTTTCCTTTCCTTTCCTTTTCCTTTCCTTTCCTTTCCTTTCCTTTCCTTTCCTTTCCTTTCCTTTCCTTTCCTTTCCTTTCCTTTCCTTTCCTTTCCTTTCCTTCCCTTCCCTTCCCTTCCCTTCCCTTCCCTTCCCTTCCCTTCCCTTCCCTTCCCTTCCCTTCCCTTCCCTTCCCTTCCCTTCCCTTCCCTTCCCTTCCCTTCCCTTCCCTTCCCTTCCCTTCCCTTCCCTTCCCTTCCCTTCCCTTCCCTTCCCTTCCCTTCCCTTCCCTTCCCTTCCCTTCCCTTCCCTTCCCTTCCCTTCCCTTCCCTTCCCTTCCCTTCCCTTCCCTTCCCTTCCCTTCCCTTCCCTTCCCTTCCCCTCCCCTCCCCTCCCCTCCCCTCCCCTCCCCCCTCCCCCCTCCCCTCCCTTCCCCTCCCCTCCCCTCCCCTCCCCTCCCCTCCCCTCCCCTTTTTTTCCCTCAAGCTCCCAGCAGACTGAAAACCCCCACCTGACCTTGCCAATGGGGAAACTGAGGCAGGGACCCATTTTGCAGAGGCTGCCCAGAAAGGCAGTTCCACCACAGTCACGGTGAGAAACACTCACTCCTCTGCTCTGCTCTTTTCCAAAAGATGCCAATTCCAAACCTTGGGATCAGGATTTGCTCTCGGGGGAAGAAATAAGGCCCCTTTCCCAGTTTTCAGGAGAAGAGAAGGTTGTTGGTGCTCTGCAGCTCATCGTGCATCAGCTTGTCCTCTCCACAGCATCACCTGCAGCTCTCCAGCCCCAGCAAAGCCAAACATGAAGCTTAAAACCCTGTCCTCTCAGGAACCCACAGGGGAACGAAGCAGTTTGGCACCCGGTGAGATTCCATCCTCAGTTTAATGGAGATGCCAGCACATGAATTTCTGTGTGAATAATGGATGTTTGGGAAATGCTTTGGGCATTGTGAAGGGGAAGCTCAGGGCATTGTTCAGCCTGGAGAAGAAAAGACTAAGGGGGGACCTGATTAATGTTTATCAATAGCTGAAGGGTGGGACACAGGGGGACATGGGCAGCCTCTGCTCAGTGTCTGTGGGGACAGGACAAGGGGTGATGGGCTCAAGTTGGAGCCCAGGGAGTTCCCCCCCAATGTGGGGAAGAACTTCTTCCCAGTGAGGGTGAGGGAGCCCTGGGCCAGGCTGCCCAGGGGGTGTGGAGTCTCCTTCTCTGGAGAAATTCCAGCCCTGTCTGGACACCGCCCTGTGTGCCCTGTCCTAGGGACCCTGCTTTGGCAGGGGGTTGGATTCAATCTCTGGGGGTCCCTTCCCACCCCTGTGAGTCTGTGGGTCTGTGAAAGGTTTTTGTAGAGAGCTGAGGATCCACCTGTGTTGTTTGAGAGTCTCTCTGGTGGTTAGCTACCTTTGCAGGTGAATTCTCAAAGAAAAACTAATTTTATTGCAAAAGCCTTTTAGTAACAGAGCGAGTTGGACGAGTGAAGGAGACAAGCTGTGTTCCACTTTCACTTGGAGTTTTATTTACTAATAAAGGTGAGAAATGGTTACACTGTAGCCAGGAAAGGTTACATGCCAAATAAAATTGACAGACTCTGTAAAACACCACCACAGTCTGAGGGGTTTCTAACTTCTCTCTGTCAAATCAACACTAACAGAAAATAGCCACCAACAGAAGCCCAGCTCCTCTCACAGACAGCGCCAGTGAAGCTGGAGCATCTCCCCTGTGAGGAAAGGCTGAGGGAGCTGGGGCTGTTCAGCCTGGAGAGAAGAAGACTAAGGGGGGGCCTTAGTAATGTTTATAAACATCTTAAGCATGGGATGCAGGGGGACATGGGCAGCCTCTGCTCAGTGTCTGTGGGGACAGGACAAGGGGTGATGGGCTCAAGTTGGAGCACAGGGAGTTCCCCCCCAATGTGGGGAAGAACTTCTTCCCAGTGAGGGTGAGGGAGCCCTGGGACAGGCTGCCCAGGGGGTGTGGAGTCTCCTTCTCTGGAGAGATTCCAGCCCTGTCTGGACACCGCCCTGTGTGCCCTGTCCTAGGGACCCTGCTTTGGCAGGGGGTTGGACCCCATGGGCTCTGGAGGGCCCTTCCCACCCCTGAGAGTCTGTGATTCTGTGATTTCCCTGTGCTCAGAAAGTCAGTGGCAGTGATTCCCAGAACCATTTGGGCTCTGGCAACAGAGATTTATAATTCATTATAAAGAAACCTCTTTCACTGAAGGAAGAAGACGCAGCCATGTAAAGGGGTCACCATTACTCCTTTTCGGATGAAATAGTGTTCAAGGGTGTTCAAGGATTTATTGGCTTTTTTTCAGAGCTGATAAACAGCTATGGAAGGATTTATCCCAGACTTGATGTAGTTTTTCAAACAAGGTTTCTTTCTTGCAGCCTGTTTTTGTAGGGGATTTAGGCAGAAACACTCTTCAAGCCTGGAATAGCGTGTCCAGGCTATCTAAACCTAGGAAAATCCTTTGCTTCCTAAAAGCTGGAGCAGAAGGCTCTCTGACATGCTCCATGAGTTGTGTTTAATAATAATAATTTAAAAAAAAAAAAAAAGCCAAGCACAAAACAAACCTCCCCAAAACTCAAAGCCAGATTCACAGGGTTTCAAGATCTGCTTAAGGAATCAGCAAGCAGGATTCAGGAGTAGTTAACAACAGCCTGTATTACACGGTACCTATTAACATGGGATAATCCAGGAGGAAAAGAAAGGGCAAGGGATAAAGGAACGTTGCCCTAGAACAGCGAGGCGTTTAGAAATCAAGCCATGAGAATCCTAAACCACCAGATTAACTCAGCCATCACTGTCAAGAGGCACGGCAGGCACAAAGCACCGGAGGCTGCGGGATGGAGAAGGAAAGGGTGGTTGGATTTTCACTCCAGTGAAAGGCAAATCTTGGTCCTGCTGAAGCAGAGGATGCCAGGAGCACACAGTGCTGATAAAACCCCAGCTGGGAAGTCTTCTGAAGGAGGAAGGGGTGGAAATTTGGGGTTGGACTGAAACTCCACGGCTTGTCCCAGGGGCAGTGAGGTGAACGGAGCTTCCTGAAAGGAGCAGGGCTGGATGCTACCTTCCCTGTCCTCTGCCTCCATCACTTCTTAACCAGTTTCAGTCTTAGCCAGGAATACAATCATCCTTGGGCTTCCATCTCCTCCAAATAGTCTTCTCACCTCCCCCCCAGCCTCCTCCTTTATCCTCTACTCATCTTTACCCGCATTACTTGACCCCTCCCTCCAAACTCCCTTTGTGATTAAAGTCACCAGGATTTTCAAGAGCCTGGGAATTTGGGGGTTGTTAATTCTGGAGAAGGTCTCAGCCTGAAAGTCAGCACTAAATCAATCCCTGCTGCGACGTCTCTCCTTGCTTGGGCATGCTGGGGCTTGCCATCTTCATCAGGAAGCTGAAGAGCACACAGGGGTCTGAGTTTTTAAAGGAAGGGGCCCAAGTCAATCTCCAGAATGAAAAGTCTCCAAGTTCTTGGTCTCAAGTGAAAATTTGGGGAAAAAATAGTGGTTTTCAAGCCACCCAACTGCTTACCAGAGCTGCTGAGCACTCAGTTCTGCTCTGAATGTATCGATCCTCCGTGCTTGCACGTAGCTCTGGAGTGCTGCAGAGTATCCTTGGCTCCAGCTGGCATGCTGGCAGCACTCAGCCCCATACAAGATCCAGCCCTAAACCTTGTGTACAAACCTCCAAGAGCCTGTTTTCCCTGCTGGGCCTGAGACAGGGAAATCACATGCTGGGAAAAAAACCCAGAGTGCTCCGAAATGAAATCCCAGCTGAAGTGGGCGAAGGTTTCGCCACGCGTTTGGACAGGGCTGGGATCTCCCTTTCTCTGCAACGAGCATCTGCTCTGGTGTCCCAGAAAGACCTCTTTAAACAAGAGCAGGCTGCCCATGGTTTCCATCAGTCTCAAGTATTTCCTATGTTTATTTTCTTGGCCAAGCCCCAGATGTGCCAGTTGCTGCACCGTGCGCTCTGCCGGCCTGCGCTCCCGATGACGGACTCAGAGGCCAAGAGTGTTTTCCCATCCCACCCTAAACTGCTGAGCTGTGCTGCTCCCCTCCAGGCATCCCACCCCATGCTCCTCCCCAAGTGGGTTTATATTTACTCCACAAAATGCTTTGGGATCGTTTTGGGAAGAGAGATGCTCCAGCAATGTAAGGTGACACCATCTTTCGGTGGCTCTTTCCACGAGGATGTGACTCCAGCCTGGCTGTGAAATCAGAGTGCTTCAGAGGTACAAGAGGGACCAGAGAACCAGGTGTGGGGTTTCTTCTTTGGCCACAGCAGCAAGGGAGACAAGCTGCCCATGGAGGGCTGCCTGAGCTCCACTGTGTGCGAACCAGTTTCCATCCTTGCAACACCAGGGAAACCACCGTGACCAAAGGGATACTTAGCTTCAGCCAACACCAGCACCCAGCCAAGCATGGCTTTATTGCAAAGCTGCTCTCTTGGGCAAGTCACTTGCTCCTTTCACACTCCTGGTTTATTCATCTGTCAGCTAGAAATAATTGCCAGCACATGATGCTAAGTTTTGGGTTCAGAAGGACCAGGTTCCTCCCAGAGCTGGGGAAAGAAAACCAGGCTGTGAGCTGACTGCTGGCATAGTCCTCACCCACCTGGTCAAGACCCTGCTGCTCCTGCTTTATGCTGACATCCTGGGCAGGAAAGCACAGATCAGCCTCACTGGTGGGGCTCAGGGTTGGCCCTTCATCCTGTCTGCTCTGAATCACCCACTGTGGCTGGGGACAGGAGCAGACGGCTCCAAACCCGGAGCCGCGTTGGCCAAACTCCACAGGAAAAGCTGTCAGCGTGTGATGCAGAGCCAAGCAGCACTGGGCTGTGGGATCCAGGCACAGTACCTTTCCCTTCCCTTTGAGGGAGCTGGAGGTGTTGAGCCTGGAGAAGAGGAGGCTGAGGGGAGACCTTCTCCCCACCTCCCCTGCCCTGCCAGGAGGGTGCAGAGAGGTGGGCGCTGGTCTCTGCAGCCAGGGGACAGGAGCTGGGACAAGGGGCAATGGGCTCAAGCTGGGCCAGGGCAGGCTCAGCTCAGCTGGGAGGGCAAAGTTCTTCCCTGGCAGAGTTGTGGGGTTGTGGCACAAGCTGCCCAGGAAGGGGGTTGGATCACCGACCATGGATGGATTTTAAAGCCAGGCAGATGAGGTGTTCACTGATATGGGTTAGCATAGGACAGGAATGGTTGGACTCAGTGATCTCAAAGGTCTTTTTGAACCTCATGACTCTGTGATTCCCCTCATTGCAATTTACCTACCATTTTCCAGCCACCCACCCCAAGAAGTTTCATGTCCACCAGAAAGCCACATGCTCCAGAAGAGCACTGGCAGATGGGGAAATCGAGGCACAGGGATGGATCTGCCCAGCATTGCACCACGGGTCACTGTGGGGGAAGGACAAGGACAAAACACTCTCCTTGTCCAAGGCTTCATCTCATTTTCCCCACGAGTTAGCAGCAGTGAGCCCCACTGCAGCTGCACCCACCATGAAGACAGGAACCAGCATCCCAAGTGTGGCCACCTCAGCTCTTTCCATCAGTGGCTGGCTGGGAGGGACCAACCCATCTGCATAGTCTCACTACCACTTCTCCCACAGAACTACACACCTTGGCATTGTTTTCCAAATGGTCCAAAGCCAACAAGGACACTTTCATCCAGCTCTGCCATGCTCTTTCCCAACACCTCCATTTCTTTTTGAAAGCCCAAACTGGGAGGACTGGGTTACTTTCCCTTTTTTAAAAATCCTCTATTTATTTATTTATTTATTTATTTTAAGAGCTCATGCTGTTAAGACTGATGCCCTCATTTCTTTGGATTGCCCTTTTTTTTAACCCTCTGTTGGTTATCTCAGTGGGTTTTAGCAGGTTTTTTCTTTTCCAGGCTGACCAAAGGCAGCTCTGTGCACGTCCATCCTGTCATCACTACCAGGGATGATCTGAAGTGGGGAACGCTGGACTTCACCCAAGTCTCCTCAGCACCACACGAAGCCCAGTAAAGACTTCTCCATCCCCAGTAATGTGAGGAGGGCTTTGTCCTGCTGAGTTTGCTGCAGGCTGTCACCCTCCAACGTGACATCCAACTCTTCCCTGTCCATGGCACTCAAGTTAGACTGTAGTTGGGCAGCACAAAGATTAGATCATAGAATCATAGGATCATAGAATCACAGACTCACAGGGGTGGGAAGGGCCCTCCAGAGTCCATGGGGTCCAACCCCCTGCCAAAGCAGGGTCCCTAGGACAGGGCACACAGGGCAGTGTCCAGACAGGGCTGGAATCTCTCCAGAGAAGGAGACTCCACACCCCCTGGGCAGCCTGGCCCAGGGCTCCCTCACCCTCACTGGGAAGAAGTTCTTCCCCACATTGGGGGGGAACTCCCTGTGCTCCAACTTGAGCCCATCACCCCTTGTCCTGTCCCCACAGACACTGAGAAGGGGCTGCCCATGTCCCCTGCATCCCATACTTCAGATATTGATAAACATTAATAAGGTCCCCCCTTAGTCTTCTTCTCTCCAGGCTGAACAGCCCCAGCTCCCTCAGCCTTTCCTCACAGGGGAGATGCTCCAGGCTCTTCAGCATCTCCAGAGCCTCCTCTGGACTCTCTCCAGGAGATCCCTGTCCCTTTTATCCCAGGGAGCCCAGCACTGGACACAACACTCCAGCTGGGGCCTGAGCAGGGCAGAGCAGAGGGGGAGGATGCCCTCCTGTCACCTGCTGCCCACACTCCTCCTGTTGCCCCTCAGGATCCCATCAGCGTTGTCCAAAACGAGCACGGATTTGCCCAGTCCCAAAAATGTACAGGACAAAGTCACGTTTTCCATCATTCCCAAGGTCTGAGGCAACAGTAGGTTCCTGGCACCCTCTAATGGAAAAGATAAGTCACTGAGCTGCCATCCCCTCCACTGGTGAGTCTCGGCTCCTGCATTTCTATTTTTAATCTAATATCAGGGTAATAACTTCCAGCCAGGCACCAGGCACCCTGCGCCAGCACCGGCCCAGAGAACGTGCCGAGCAAATGTCAAGGCTGCTCCAGGGACAGACAGACGGCCCAGCACTGGCTCCCCCAGCCCTGGCAGGCAGCACGCAGGGATTGCTGCTTTACTTATGGAAATGGGAGGCAACAGCTAATCAGCTCTGACATTTGTGCCTTGTTCACGAATTTAAGAGGCACGCTGGTGGGTTAGTCATGTTACACTGCCTCTCCTTCCCTTTCCCCCTTGGAAAATCCCTATGGATGTGACCAAGGTTATTTTTTTCCACGTTCAGCAGCCTAGAAGCATCTCAAATCTCCACCCAGGTTAGACTGGGCTCTGGAGCTGGCTCATGAAGAGAGTTACTGCTGCAGTTATTGAGGGGCTTTTTAAAGCTTAGCCCTTGCTAGAAAGTGACACCAGAGAAGTCTTGCCCGCAGCCCTTTTGCTCCAAAGATTTGTCCCCCAGGGTGGTGGGGGACGCCTGACATTTAAAGGCACAGAAAAAGCCAGGGTGGGGGTAAGCACAGCGTGCCTGTGATGATCCAGCAGCCTCAGGCAGCCCCTGGCCAGGCAGAGCGGGTGTCACGCTGTTGGCTTTTGGCATCTCACACAGGAGGTTGGTTTTTGGTCTGGGGATCCCTCAATGGGCCCTGGGGAAGGACTGGTCTTTTCCTCCCCAGGTAGAAAAGGACATCTCTGCTGAGCGTGAGCCTTCCCATTGCTGACCTGCCAACAGAGGATGCAGGGTGGGAGCAGGACCCAGCCCTGGAATCACACCCCTGCCCTTTACACTCTACACCCAGAGATGAATAAAATCACTTCAATAACTGTTCAGTGCAGGAAAATCTCATTTCCAGGAAACACTCATCCACACCAACCTCAAAGCTCCGAATTTACTGCAGTGTGAGGGATGTTTGCAAACTTAGCAGCGTGCAAGGGGGTATTGCACAGAATCCCAGGAGTGCTGGGGTGGAAAAGACCTTTGAGATCACCAAGCCAAACCATTCCTGTCCTCTACTAACCCAGATCCCTGAGCACCCTGTCTGCCTGGCTTTTAAACACATCCATGGTCAGTGATTCAGCCCCTCCCTGGGCAGCCTGACATGTGGTTATTGTGATGGAGTGAAATAAAAGGGCAAATGAGACATCTTGAGGGGGAAATCGTATTGTTTGGCTTTATTTTCTAGCTTCTAAGATCATAGCAGGCAAAAGCTACCTCTGTCCTTCAGCAAGCATCACAGAGGGATGGAGGGATGGAGGGATGGAGGGAAGGAGGATGAGATTCCACCTCCTGTGGAGCCACATATTGCTCCTCTTCTCCCAGTAAGATAATTGCTCCAAGGGCCTTCACACAGGATAGCAGGTTGATTTTACCTAATGCACTTGCTGGGTGATCAGAGAATCACCAGGCTGGAAAAGACCTTTGAGACCATTGAGTCACACTGTCCCTGTCCTGTGCTGCCCCAGATCCCTGAGCACCTCATCTCCCCTCTGTTCAACACACCCAGGGGGTGACTCAGCCCCTCCCTGGGCAGCCTGTGCCACAGCCCCACAACTCTGCCAGGGAAGAACTTTGCCCTCCCAGCTGAGCTGAGCCTGCCCTGGCCCAGCTTGAGCCCAGTGCCCCTTGTCCCAGCTCCTGTCCCCTGGCTGCAGAGACCAGCGCCCACCTCTCTGCACCCTCCTGGCAGGGCAGGGGAGGTGGGGAGAAGGTCTCCCCTCAGCCTCCTCTTCTCCAGGCTGAACATCCCCTTTGGTAAAGGCTCCCAAATAGCAAAAGGGAAAAGAAAAAGGCAAACTGCCCCGAGCTTGGCAAACATGCTGCTGCTGACACCAAGACTGTAACACCCCCATCGCTCCCTGAACATCTTTTGGCTTGTAACAGAGAGCAAAACCCAGGCTGCAAAGTGCCAGACTATAAAAGAACCCCAGCCCCACAGAGGACCAGTATCCCCTGAGGGCTGGCTGAGATGCTCAGATGTATTTCCCAGTAAGTTTAAGGCACAGCTGAACGCAGACCTCTGGAAGTGAAAGCCAGTACTCAGCTTCAGCAGGTCCCTTCTAAAAATCCCTTTTAAAACCATTTTACTTTTAGAATCCCAGTTTCCACAGCAACAAGACACACAGCTCTCTGCAGAGTTGAGGGCTATAAATAAACCCCAGATCCATAGTTGTGATATTAGCTATGAGGGCTTTAAAAAAGCCAAAATTGCATGTGGTGATGAAGGGAAAGGGCCGGTGCTGAAAGGAAACAAATATAATGGGGGGTGTGTGTGGGGGGGGAAATATGGTTCCTGACTGGGTTTAGAGAGTAGCTTTGAACAAAGGAAACCTGACAAAACATGCTGCCTGGTAAGATCCTGCCTTTTCTAAGGCACTGTATTGATTTCAGGGGAACTGTTGGAAATGGTGCTGTGCATCCTGTGTTTTCCATGAGGTTAAACCCCATGTTTAAATGGTCATCTTCAAAAATGAAGGAGAAATGGCCATCAAGCGTTGTTTTCCAGCCTTGCTGTTTCTGGGGAAGCAATTAAAGGCCTGATTTTAATAGCCTGATGCATATCGAACCTCGCCTGCCATCCCAGTGACTCCCCTGGCTCTGCTCTAGAGAGCATCCCTATTTAGAGAAGGACTTCTACATGTGCTAACTTTAAACACATCTTTTAATCCTAATTGCTTTTCCTGAACTGGGACCGTTGGCTGCTGCTGGACCGCCTGCAAAGGGAAGATGCTATTCCATGAGATGGAGTCAGAGGGCAGGAATTTGGTCTGCTGGATCTAACCCAGAGCTGTCCTTACCCCTTGACATCAGTGGATAAACAAAGATGCAATCCCAGAAGGAAAGATAAATATTAGCTGTGGTAGAAGCGAAGAGGAAATGAAATAACTATCACGTGGCACAAAAACAAGCTTGTCAGGGGAGAGAGAGAACTGGTGGCTTTGAGCTTGCAGAACAGATTTGTATACAGTAGTGAGGAGGAGGAGATGAGGAAGGAGAAGAAAGGAAACACAAATCAAAGAGTTATTTGGAGTTTCCTCTATTGCAGACAGAAGGTCCGTGTTATTCAAGCAGATGTACTGCATGTCACCAGTTTTCTGGTGTTTGTTATTTTAAGGATGGTCTTGGGAAGAAAATAAATTCCACTCTAAGGCTCCTTTATATCCATTTTAGGCAGTCCATGGAGAGAAGCCCAAAGAGTGGGGCTGTGGAGATTCCTCCAGGCTGAGCCGGTGGTATGTCCTCTGCTCACACCCTGGCATGCAATTACACCGGGAAGGAAACCCACCAGCAGCTCCACCTTGGTTGGGGCAGAAACCCACCGTCAGCACCCTGGAGCTGCATCGCTGCTGCTCTCCAAGGGATCGAAAGAACCAGGAGGAAAAAAAAAGATGTTTGGTATGCCATGACCCAGGCTAGCCTCACACCTGTCTATGAGCAAATGGGAAGCTGCTACCTGGTCAGCAAGCTTCTATGGAGTCCCCAGCGAAGACACCTCTGCCATGGGCTGGTGGAGGGCCAGAAGGGCTCTGCAGAGGGACTGGGGTAACTCGTTTAAAAGTGACCCCTTCAAGTTCAATCTGGGATATCAGCGTCAGTCTGGGTTTTCCCTGACCTCATCACCAGCTGGAAAGATGATGTGGAGGATGACCTGCAGTTGGGCCTCTCCAAATTAATTGGCTTGGCGACCCAGAGTAAAATGGGAAGCAGAATGACAGCTCAGACTCCCATGAGCACCCCTAGAACCAGGTTTTGCTTCTCCTGAAGGTGTTGGTTTGCTCATGGTGAGGAAAGCAAGACCTAAGGTGTGTGATTCGGGTGGTCTGGTGGAGGGATGGGTTCTAAATCTGGAAGTGGGACAAAGCAGTCTGCTGGTATGGCGAGCCTTACACGAGGCAACTCTGGCACAAGCACACACACCCCTCTGAACCGGTGCCTTCTTCTACCCCTGCCACGTTCAGAGCCAAACTATGCTGCAGGAACTTTCTGGTGGGAAAGAAACATCACACAAACATCATACTTACACAGCAAGAAAAAAATCCCCCCCCCCCCCCCCCCCCCCAAAACAAGCCAACAAACCAGATGAAACTGCCAGTTCTGGGCTCAGAGTGCAAACATTTAATTGCTGCACCTTCTGCCCTGGTGACATTTCTGGATTGATTCATGTTTCCCAAAGGGTTTTCAAGCCTCTGTGCTTCTTGGTGCTACCTAGACTGGTTAAAAGCAAAGCCATAGGAAAAACCTTCCCCTTCAGAGAACACATAGAGCACAAAACACCCACCCTGGGATTGAGGAGATGCTTGTTTTCCTGCGATTGATCCATCATGCAGGCCAGTTTAGAAGCAGCCTATTCAATAAGAGATGGGAAAAATTGGAATCAATAAGTGATAGTAAAAAAAAACCCCAAATTAATAAAAGATATTGCAGAGGAAGCAGGCCCCAGGCCATTCTCTGAAGGCTCTGTCCTGCTCCCACTGAAATCAAAAGGAGTTTTGGAGTTGGCTGCAGTGGGAACAGGAACAGTCCTTAAGGCACTAATTAGTACAGCTGGCTGAATAATGCATAACGAACAGTTCATTCAGCTAATTTCATCTCTTTCTCTATTCATGAATTGCCTGCGAACCGCTCCCAATTTTCTCATTTTGGTTGTCATTCAGAAGTTATTTGTGGGTTTCTCTGGGAATTCATCCCCAGCCTGTGACTCCAGTGCCCATCACAACAGGGAAATACGGGATGCGGAAGCGGTTGGACGCGTGGGGCTGGAGGGTAGGGCCCCGTCGTATCCCTCCTGCCTGAGATGATGTTTCTGCAACCAAGGGTACCATGTTGCAAAGAAACACTGAATTTACATTCAGATTTGGTGGATTTGTGTCTGGTTCTGGGCTCTTCACCATCAGAAGGACATGGAGGCCCTGGAGCCAGTCCAGAGAAGGGCAACCAGGCTGGGGAAGGGGCTGGAGGGCAAATCCTCTGAGGAGCAGCTGAGGGAGCTGGGGGTGTTGAGCCTGGAGAAGAGGAGGCTGAGGGGAGACCTTCTCTCCACCTCCCCTGCCCTGCCCGGAGGGTGCAGAGAGGTGGGCACTGGTCTCTGCAGCCAGTGGACAGGAGCTGGGACAAGGGGCAATGGGCTCAAGCTGGGCCAGGGCAGGGTCAGCTCAGCTGGGAGGGCAAAGTTCTTCCCTGGCAGAGTTGTGGGGCTGTGGCACAGGCTGCCCAGGGAGGGGCTGGGTCACCCCCCTGGAACAGAGGGGAGATGAGGTGCTCAGGAATCTGGTTTAGCTTAGGACAGGAACGGTTGGACATGATGATCTTAAAGGTCTTTTCCAACCCTGTGAGTCTGTGATACTTGAGCTTGGTCCTTTTTCCTCCTCGTGCCTTCCCCAGGAGTATTTCAAACGGATCGAGCCAGTGAGCCAAGGCAGAGAGAGGAGGGATGTGATGTGAAAACACCCCAAGGAATGTCACTGGAAGAGTCAAGTAAATACTTCCAGATTTTCCTTTCCAGCTGTAAAGTGATTTGGCTGCAGCAAAGAGTGAAATATTGTTGTATAATGGATGTGAGCTGGAAGCAGCCTGTGGATAGGAGGGGACAACTCCTGCACATCTCCCTAGGGTTTGCCTGCACAGGGCAAACGTTAGCTCTGGCAACCTGGCCTGTGATGTGACAAGCAGCTGTGGTAGCTCAAGCACAAGGAAAGCAAAAATGATTGCAACATATGCTGGTTTTGTAAAGAGTCACCCAAAAAATGTGATTCTCCTGGGGTGAGATTAAAGTAAGGAAGACTTCAGGGCAGGAATTGAAGGGAAATAACTGCCCCGTGACTGGGATGGTGGGGACAGGGAGGGTGTAGCTCTGGCAAAGGCTGAACCATCACTGTCCTTCCAGCCACAAAGACCAGGATGGGTGGCGGGGCACGACAGGCCAACACACGGGCAGGGAAGGGCAGGGAAAACCAAGGGTGTCTCTTTCGCAGTGGTTTCCAAGCCGGATGCAAGGAGTAAAGGAAAGGAGCTTGAAAGGGGGGGGGGGGGGGGGGGGTGAAGCGTTTTTTGGCAGTCAGGGACTGTGGATTTTTAGGCTGAAGCAAGCCCCACAGGGAAGCAGGCAAAGCCAGAAGGTCTGCCGGGCTTCTGGGGCTGAGCAGGGACGTGCCACAGCCATCCCGCAGGGGAAGGGATGCAGGACGCGATGCAAGGGAAGTTGGTGGCATTTTTAGGTTTAAAAGGCGACAGATGGGGCAGGGTGGTGATCTAGGAGGGGAACCTTGGCTCAGGGAGAGGCAAGCCTACCACTACGGAAATCAAAACCCTGGAAAATCCCTGTTTATCCGGAGTCTATCGGCAGAGGGCAACGACACACACACACACACTCATCACCACCAGCTTTAATCCAGCCTGATTTTGCTGCTCTCACTCCAGGACCCCTTCCACCAGCCCTGGACCCCTTCCACCAGCCCTACACAAAGCAAACGCTCTCTGTGTATCACTCCAAAGGCACAGGGTGCCTCAGGCCCAGCATCTGGTTTCTCTTTTCCTTCCTTTTCCTCTCTTTTTTTGTTGCCTTCTTCCAAAGCCCACGCGATACTTTTCTCCGTGCTCTGAAGCTGCTGGGGTTTGTTTGGGGTTTTTTTTTTTCAAACCCAAGACCTTGGATTCCAGCATCTGTGTGAAACCTTACAGGAAATAACCCGTGTGCACAGAAGTAGTTGAGTCGAGTATGTGACAGCAGTATTTATTTACCTTTCCCCTTGTGGTGGTTTAGGCCTGGCTGGAGGCCAGACGCCCACCAAAGTAGGCCTCTCACTCCCCTTTTCAGTTGGACAGGGGAGAAAATATATATTGAGAGGCTTAGGAGTCAAGATAAGGACAGGGAGAGATCATTCCACAATCAGTGTCATGGGAAAAACAGACTCAACACGGAATAAAGGAAAGAAAACTCTTTAATTTATTACACTACTTATGACAGCACCGATGCTAGTGCTCCTGTCACTCACTGCATCCCAGCAGAAAAGGAGATGTTAGCATAGGGCTACAGGATCAAAAGACTTTACTGAGGCTGTGGGGAAGGGCAACAGGAGAGGTGGATGGCAGGCAGGATGTTTTAAGCACAATAATGTATCAAAGTACTTTTTTTTCTCTCAGCATATTGTCCTGCAACACCATTCAATCCCCAAAAGGGAGGAGGGCTGGCTTTGGGTGGATGCCACGTGAGGGAGGGATGTCCATCACAACTAACCCACACCCAGTGAGACCAGAACAGCTGCAGATTCATGAAAGTCCCTTTTGGAGAAAACTTTGAACTTCCCAGTCTGATTTCTGTCAGAAGTGCTGAGATTTAAGTTGCATTTAGGTCTAAAAATGCAAAATGTGCCAAAAAAAAAAAAGCCTGCCTGCTTAATGGCAAGGGTTGAGGAGCCTCCTGAAGGAAAGGAGGACTTCTTTTAAAAGGTGGTAGACAAAAGCTCTGGAAATGTCCCTGCAGAGAAGTGCTGGGGGCTGGGAGCACTGAGCATGAGAAAGATCTGGGTACCTCAACTGGCGTTTTAACCGCAGCCACCCACGGGAAGTTTCCCCTCTGGTTCCAGTGGTGGAGGATCTGGTCTCCCGTTGAGTCTGTGGATGGATAAAAAAAGTGAAGTAACTCCTTTTACACGGGCTTCATTTCCCCACTTCATGGCTGAATTACTGTGGTTCATTTTCTTACGTGTTTAATGCACATTCCATGTTGCACTGAGGCAGACTGACACGGAGAAGGAATTATCCTGGTGGACTCGGCTACCTTTGCCCTGATGTGCTGTTTAAAGGAAAAGAAACACTTCAGCCAGGCTCCTCAGTTAAACAGTATCAATGAAATCATAGAATCATAGAATCACAGGGGTGGGAAGGGCCCTCCAGAGCCCAAGGGGTCCAACCCCCTGCCAAAGCAGGGTCCCTAGGACAGGGCACACAGGGCGGTGTCCAGACAGGGCTGGAATCTCTCCAGAGAAGGAGACTCCACACCCCCTGGGCAGCCTGGCCCAGGGCTCCCTCACCCTCACTGGGAGAAAGTTCTTCCCCACATTGGGGGGGAACTCCCTGTGCTCCAACTTGAGCCCATCACCCCTTGTCCTGTCCCCACAGACACTGAGAAGGGGCTGCCCATGTCCCCCTGCATCCCATGCTTAAGATATTGATAAACATTAATTAGGTCCCCCCTTAGTCTTCTTCTCTCCAGGCTGAACAGCCCCAGCTCCCTCAGCCTTTCCTCACAGGGGAGATGCTCCAGGCCCTTCAGCATCTCCAGAGCCTCCTCTGGACTCTCTCCAGGAGATCCCTGTCCCTTTTATCCCAGGGAGTCCAGCACTGGACACAACACTCCAGGTGGGGCCTGAGCAGGGCAGAGCAGAGGGGGAGGATCCCCTCCTGTCACCTGCTGCCCACACTCCTCCTGATGCCCCCAGGATCCCATTGTCTCTCTCAGCCCCAGGACATACTTCTGGCTCATGGCCACCCTGTCATCTACCAGGACCCCCAGGTCCTTCTCTGCAGAGCTCCTCTCCAGCAGTAGATCTATCCGGCATTGAAGAAAGGAGCCCTCTCCCCTCGCCCAAAGCATTCAGAACAGCCCCTGCATGGCCTGAAAATACAGAAAGAGGAAAATAACTGCCCTGTCCACTATTGTTTACTGATTACTCTGACAAAGAATCTTCCCCAGCTGTTGCCTCAAACGAGCACAAGGAGAATTTGGAGGAAGATGCAGGAAATAGGATGATGGGGGGATGAAATGAGGAGCCAGATTTGTCATCCTGAGGGCTGGGCTCTGCTCCTATAGGGAGCAAGGCTGCACAGGCAGCCCAGAACGACCTTCACTCACGGTAACATGAGCTCTTGTGAAGTTGATTTATCTTGCTGAGGGCGGTTCCCAGCTTTGCCCACTGGCTAGCCAGGAATTCTTGGTGGCCTGTGACAGAATTGTATGATAGAATTGTATGGCATGTTCCTTTTGGTTTCCTAGAGCGTCACCCAAAGCCACCTCTAATCAGAGGAAAGGTTTTCAGTTCAACTACTACACTTCAGATCAGAGTTCATCTTACTGTCTGACATCAAAGATAAACAACTTCTGCTCTGGCTGTAAACCACAGACTCGCTCCACAGCAGCAAAATTCTCATTCTAACTTTCCTTGGGCTCAGGCTTAGACCTGGCTCCCAAGTAGAAAAGTTTAAACCTTCACCTTGCTACAGACCAGACCATCTCCAGATACCTGATGCAAATCTTTCCTAACAGAGACATCAAGTTCCTGGAGTGTGTCTGGTGAAGAGCATCCAGGCTGGGGAAGGAGCTGGAGAGCAGCAAAACTTCCAAGGAGCAGCTGAGGGAGCTGGGGGTGTTCAGCCTAGAGAAGAGTAGGCTGAGGGGAGACCTTCTCCCCACCTCCCCTGCCCTGCCAGGAGGGTGCAGAGAGGTGGGCGCTGGTCTCTTCGTCCAAGAGACAGGTGATGGGATGAGGGGAATGGGCCCAAGCTGAACCAGAGCAGGGTCAGATCAGATTTTGGGGAAAAGTTCTTCACCAAAAGGGTTATTGGGCACTGGAACAGGTTGCCCAGGGAGGGGTTGAGTCACTGACCCTGGATGTGTTTAAAAGCCGGGCAGACAGGGTGCTCAGAGATATGGGTTAGTAGAGTACAGGTATGGTTGGACTTGATGATCTCAAAGGTCTTTTCCAACCTAGTGATCCTGTGACTGAGAGCCCTTCCTCTGTTCTCTGCATATCCCTTCCTCTGATGGCTGATCCTGGGCACGGCAGGAAGAGGAATCCTGTATGGCTTGCACTCCATGCCAGATCACTACAAGGAAAGGACACCGAGAGGCTGTGGGGTTTTCAAGGCCCCTCTCACAGCAGGACTACAGAAGCAGAGCTGCATCACTTTACCATATGACATTAGGATGCAACCCCAGCAAGCGTCCTTTGACTGCTTACTCTTGCATTTCAGTGGGACTTCAATAAATGGGCTTGATAGTCTGTGATATTCCACAGGGAAATAAAAAAGGATAAACTACCAGCATTTGGAATTTTTGTGGTGCAGCAGTCCATCTTAGCAAGGTGTATAATGAGATTTCCAATAAACCCCCACCCAAAGGAATAAGCCTTTCTCTCTGATACAATACCAACCCAACTGCTCACACAACTCATGTGACAGCCACCAGCCCCTGCTTGGGCGTTGTGTGCATCCCATAAAGATCAACTCGGGACGGAATGCAACTGTGCTCATAAAACACATCAGCTCTTTTGTTTATCTTTGTTTTCAAGGCTTCAGCGTTGCAGTGATATTGCACTTGCTAGAATCAAAGGCACAGTCCATCTTCCAAGAGGATTACGATCATAGAAAAATCAAGCCTGGAATCATCCTACGCCTGCCTGGGGCTGCAGTTAAAGATGTTGTTCCTGGCCTGCTGACTTAAAGACATCCCCACCTGTATCATTTACCCAGTGGGTGTACAGTCTGGCTACTGGGCTGCAAGACACAGAGCCCGATCCTGTGGGAAAAACCAGTATGAAAAAAAGAGGTTACACACTGGTCTCTAGGTTGCTGGGTGCCGTTGGTACCATCCGCTGGCAAATCTGAAGATGATGAAGCCGCTTCAGAATGTCCACGGCCACGTTGCTGCCAACCAGTTTGGGATGGAGTTGGAATGTAGGGGGGTGGAAATTATAATTTTAAAAGGCCATTAGCGTCTCTTTTGGTTCTACACTGTGCTGAAAGATAATCAGAAGCCAACCACTGAACTGGCCCTGGCTGCAGAGCATGGCTTGGTTTGTCGAGACAGCTCAAATGCCAGCACCAAAAGCTTTAGATGTGAGGGAAAAGTTCTTCTTTGAAAGAATTGTGGGGCTGTGGAACAGGCTGCCCAGGGAGAGGGTTGAGTTACTGACCCTGGATGTGTTTAACAGCCAGGTAGATGAGGTACTTAAAGATACAGTTTAGCAGAGGATGGGTACGGTTGGACTCAATGATCTTAAAGGTCTTTTCCAACCTGGTGATCCAGTGATTTACGAGGATAATGGCATTACATGCTCAGCAGGAACTCACACCATCCAGCACTCCTCTGCTCCCTCCCCAGGGCTCTTGGCCACCCCGAAACTGGGCACAGGAAGTTCTGCACCAACATGGGGAAGAACTTTTCCCCAGTGAGGGTGAGGGAGCCCTGGGCCAGGCTGCCCAGGGGGTGTGGAGTCTCCTTCTCTGGAGAGATTCCAGCCCTGTCTGGACACCGCCCTGTGTGCCCTGTCCTAGGGACCCTGCTTTGGCAGGGGGTTGGACTCAAGGAGCTCTGGAGGGCCCTTCCAAACCCTGTGATTCTATGGCAAACCCTGTGATTCTATGGAACAGGAGCTCAGGACAGAAAGCACCGCAGCCATTCCCTCTCCAGCCCTTAACGCTCCGCCCGGCTGAAAGGAGGATGCTTCGGAGAGAAGAGTCAGGGAGGAAGGCACGGGGGAGCACGGGTAGTGCTCCCCGAGACACTGGGGAAGGCCGGTCAGGCCAGCCCCTGAGGCAGCGCTCCGGGGTCTGCCCTCACCCTGAAGGGAGTAACGGTGCCTCAAGCCCAAACGAGCCACCACAACCGCCCCGCGGGGTCAGCCCGGGGCGGGGCAAGGCGCGGCTCCGCCCTGAGGTGGGTCACTGCCCCAGGGCCGGCCCCCCAGGCGCCAGTAGCACCGAGACCACTCCAGCAGGACCCCAGCACCCTCCCAGCCGCCGGCTGCACACAAAAGGCGGCTGCTCCCGCCCCTCTCCTATTTAACTGCCCTCTCGGCCAACCAGCGTCAGAGGAGGGACTAAGGGGGGCGATTGACAAGCCCCCCGGACCCCGCTCCGGTACGCGAGAAAGGGGGTAGGTGGAGCGTGTTGGCAGCCAATCGTTAGGTGCGCGTAGACGGTTCGACCAATCGGCAGGGTGGTGGGTGTGTCCCGCCGCGGGGTCAGGCCGGGAGTGAAGGCGCTCCATCGCTCCTTCCTCTCCTCTCTCTCTCCCCCCCGCTCCGCTCCCGGCTGGGACTTCTCACCGCGGGATCCCTCCGCCGCCTACCGGTCCTGCGCGCGCGGCCCCGTCCCCCTCCGCCTGCTCTCTGCCTTCCAGCAAGGGATTATTTCCCGCGGTTGTGGCGGCGGGGCGGCTCCGGCGGCGGCGGGGCCCAGGGCGGCGGGACGGGCTTGCGCTGAGGATGGAGGCGGCCGGCGCCCGGCTGCGAGAAGGAGCCGCCCCGTGAGGGAGGACGCGGGAGCGCAGAGGCCTGCTCGGGGCCGCCGGGCCCTGCCGGGCGGGGACCCCGCGGCCAGGCCGCGCCTCAGCGCTCGGGCCTGCTCCCCCGGCGCCGCCGACGGCCGCCCTCGGGGGGGCCCGGCCCGGCCCTGCCCGCCGCCGGGGGCTGCCCCCCGCGCTCCTCGCCGCCGGGCCCCCTCGCCCCCCGGGGGGCGGGTTTGCCGGGGGGGCGGGAGCGCGGAGGGGGCCGCTCGGGGGGTGTCGGGGCGCCGGCCTTGCGGGCCCCCCTCGGGGCGCTGCCGCCCGCCCTCGCCGCCGCCGCCCCCAGCAGGGCGTGCGCCCTCCGGGCCGGGGGTAGGCGAAGCACCATGGTGGAGAAGCGGTGCCCGCGGCTGCAGCGGGACGGCGTGTACCGCTGGTTCTCCGAGCTGCCCTCTCCGCAGCGCGTGGAGTTCCTTTGCGGCCTCCTGGACCTCTGCATCCCGCTGGAGCTGCGCTTCCTGGGCGCCTGCCTGGAGGACCTGGCCCGCAAGGACTACCACTCCCTGCGCGACTCCGAAATCAAGGCCAACAACCCCGCCGACCTGGGGAGCCTCACCAACCTGACGGACGAGGTGGTACGCAGCAAACTTTTGGTTTCTCTCGCCCTGCTCGGGTCTGCCCACCGAGAGGCGGCCGGGGTCCTCTTCCGTACCCTCACCCACATCGATTCGGTCATCAACAACTATGGGTTACAACTCAACGAGGGCCGCACAGGGGATGAGTTCCTGTTGCTCTTCACCATGGCATCCAACCACCCGGCTTTCAGCTTCCACCAGAAACAGGTGCTGAGGCAAGAGCTCACCCAGATCCAGAACATCATGGCCAGCACCAGCAAGAATCCCAGCACCTCTACCCTCAACACCATGGCAACCTATCCTGGCTGCCATAAGGTGGGTATCTGGCTTTTGCACACCCTGATGGCACACTGGATTGTATCTTCAGCAGTGGTTTCAAACCTTTTAGTAGGTACATTACAGTTCATTTGCCTGGTTGGGGGTGGTCAGATGGGGGGAGGTGAAAGGAGGGGATGTTTTGAGTTTTCATGGGCTCATGGCATTGAAATGAGGAGGGGGGGTTCACAAGATGATCAGCAGGCAGCAGTATAAACCTTAACTGATTGCTTCTGGTAGTGCATCTGCCGAGGGGACAGTCCTGCCAGCTGCGTGGAAGACCAGTGATTTAGTAGGGGGGAACAGACAGTGATATCTCTAGATTACAGGAACAAGCATTTGCTTAAAAGTTTCCCTGGAACAAGTTGGAAAGGAGGATCAGCTGTGGGAGTAGCTGTCCAGTGGCAAAGGCATGGTGGTGAGTTTGGGTTTCGTGGAGATATGATGGCAAACATCTTTGAGGTTCTGATAATAAATGTTGTGTCTGCCTGTCACCCTGGATCTCTGGGGTATCGATCTTGGTGTCAGTGGTTCACCGTCATTAACTTGCAGTTCGTTCATTCAATTGCCAGCAATTAAGCTGGACTGTAACGTTTTAAGAAGTGGTGTTAGTAATTAGACATGTTACTGGCTGCTTAAGTGCTCTTAGCCCCCTACAAATTAGGGAGTCAAACTTGTCTCTCTCTGACTGAATTTAACCTGCTTTAAAAGTTCAAGCAACCACCTAAGTGGGAGCTGAGGTTGGTTAAAGGGCTGTAGCCTTTGAGGATGTAGAACTTAGTCAGCACAAATGTTACCCTTTCTGTTGGGAAGGATAGTGCATACCTAAAGGCTATAAAAATCCCTATATTGGAGTTGTATCCTAAATAAAGCTCTTTCTGAGGGCTCAGTACAGATTCCATTCAGTTGAGCGTTGAATTTCAGACCCAGACAGGAATCTATGCTCAGTCTTCCCCTGAATACAAATTTCCTTCCAATTTTGTGTTTCTTTGAATAACGCTGCTTGGATTGTAAAATTTAGATGAGTGTCATTAAACTTCCCATTTCTCCTGATCCTTTCCCTTCCTGTGTCTTTAAACAGTGCTTGTTCCTGACATTTTCTTCAGGGTATGGAAATGCCTCTTTATTCGATTTCAACTTTGATATGAAAAAAAAATAAAATATATAGATAGACTATTTCACACAGAATGCAGAAGGGTTTAATTAAAACCAGCAAAAGCTTCCTTTCAGATACTTCACTGCTTCCAACTTCCCATATTCAAAAGATGTGTGGACCCTTCCTTTGAAAGGGCTGACTGTAAATCACAGACAAGTTTTGTTTTTTTTTTCCCAAAATAAGATGAGTGAAAAAAAAAAAAAAGATAAAATTACTCAGGCAGGAAGATTTTTATTTTTTTTTGTAAAGCATGCTTTCAGAGCTTCACAAATAGCCCAGGATTTATGTAGCTGAAAAAACTCCCTCACTATTTATGCCAATCTAAGATGGAGAATCCATCCTACCATTTTTTTCTGCCAGCAATAAGGCATGCAGGACAGTTGTTTTATTTTTTTATTTATTTTTAAACTCTGGGCTCACTGATGGGTTGTCTCTTAAAAATACTTGCTTTTTAAACAAAATTGATGTTCAAGAATACTGATGTCTAAGTACAGAATAATTGGGAGGGAATAAAAAAAGGTGGCTTTGCTTTCACAGTCTCTTCAAGATGCATTTTGTTTCAACTGATGCAGATTTCCTTTTTTTTTAAGGTTGAAAGCTGGGTAATTTTGCTACTTTTAGAGTAAGCAGTTGGCTCGAAACAGGAGTTGGATGAAGCAAGTGGAAAAAAAACAATGTCTTTCTCCCTTCAGCCCTGTTTAAATATGCACAAATAAATTCCAACGCTGTGGACTTAGATCTTGTGATGTTCCCAAGTTATGTTGGGACAATACTTGTGTTGTAACATCACCTAGAAAAAAAAAATAATAATGCAGATGTCAAGAGAAAAGTGAGCTGAGTTGGGCTGCTGCCTGCCAAGAGTCCCAAGTTCTTCATCCTCTTCAGAATTGGAGGAGGGTTTCTTCCTCAGAGCCAGCACTTTCTCATCACTCTTGTTGCTTTACTACAGCTTGGGCTGTGCTAAACTGGTACTTGAAGTCAGCACCGCTTCTTGAATTGCATGAATGCTGCTCCTAAATTCTCAAGCACAAACCTCTTTGAGCTCCTCCTTTAGAAAATGAGCTGGAGAAGTGGTCACCGTTTGAGGTCCTGAGAAACTCTTGGAAGCTGGAGTGGTGTGGATGTGTAATGGCATGCAAATAGGGAGCTCTTTGTGAACTGGGCTAGTTACCCTTCAGCATTTCCCTTGTGCTGAGTGTGGGAATAGGGACTAACACTTGGGCGACTACCTGTTTGTCTGTGTAACTAGGGGTCTGTTACAATTCCTGATGTTTTCCATTTAACTTGTTTATTCAGAGAGATGCAACAGAGGAGTTGAACAGCATTCTTTGTTCCCCTCTGCAGAAACAAATGGAATCGTGCTGCTTCTGTTGAGTCAGTCCTGTTAAATTACCACCCAACTTGATTCTAGCTACAGGTTTTTTCTCCCCACCGCCCCCCAAGAGGATTGGAGCTTGCAATCCTCTTTCCATCTCCTATTGCTTTCACCTCTTACACAATTTACTTTTAAGATTTCACTGTATAATAGTGAAGAGGCTGATGCAGTTGATTACTGTAAATGTTTCACTATTCTTCAAGCTGATTTGGGGTAGGTGGATGCGTTGAAGCTGATTGTTGATGCAGACCACAGCTTTTCCCTGTTACCTCTTACTGTCTGGTGCAGTTGCTGCCTACCATGAGGCTTTAAAACAGCTGCCAATATCAGTTTGCTTTAATTTGGGCTTTTTGAGATGATTCTTGGATTATATGAATCTTACCTTTAGATGAAAAGGTGGCTGTGGCTGGCTTTAAGTAGGTCAGTAATTATTAGATACATGGTATCTACTTGATAGCTTGAAATGAACATAAAGTTTCTTTGCCCTGAGTAGGGAGAACACTGCCCTGGCTACAGCAGACTATTGCTTTAATCTATAAAGATAATACCTTCTGTCCTTTGGTCTGTATTTTCTTCCTGTTTTGAAAAGTGCCAACACTTGGCAGGATTTCAGTTGTGATTTCTTCAGGCTTTCTAGTTGTAGGGATAAAATCTAAGGTGGTTGTATGGTTTTTAAAAAATCAGAACAGCCTGAATTGTCTCCACGTGAAGCCTAGGCATGTATCTGGAGAAATCAGGTCTTCAGAAACTTCTGTTCCTGGGATTGACTTTAGTGGGTTTGTTTTCAACTGGAAATGATGCAACTGAGTTTTCTGGCTGGTTTTGCACCTTAAGTTACCTGTTCAGCTGTCTTTTATACCTTTGCCACAATGGAGATGGAATGGTTTTCCAGCCAGCACTTCCAGGCTAGCATCTGAAGGCTCATTTTTGGTGTTGATGTATAGTGCTCAGCTGCAAACTGCTGCTCCCTTGGAGAGCTGGAAGCATCAGGGCACATGTAAACCAGTAGGCAAATGTCTGCTGCTGTGCTTTACAGTCTGGGTGCTTTGATAAGCAAATTGCCACTGACCCAGGGAGAAGGGTCTCAAAACCATCTCCCAACATTGTGAACCATCCATTTGGGCTCTGTCGTGTGTGACTTGGAACAGTGAACATCTTTTATTAGCTAGAGATGAAAACTTAATGTTTTTATTCATCCTTGGTTGCTTTGAGGCTGTAGTGATGGTGTCTCCTCAGAAGCCCTTAGGCTTGTAGATAATGATGTGCCAGCACCTACTTGGATACTGGAACTCCTCTAGGTACAGGAATACAAACCTCTGCCTTGGCTAACCTTCATCTGTCAAGAAGTCTACATGTGTTAGTAACACTGAAGATGCAACATCCAAAGCTAGAGGAGAAATTACTATGAATCTCTGTCACCTTGTATTTCTTGGAATTCACTGGAATGGTCATTGAGGACATTCTGTAGAAGCAGGCAAAGATGACAATGCTGTGGCTCCTTAGTGCCTGCTCTGCTAGCTGACCAACAAGAACCCTTCAGTGCAGTAAATGCCATGATGTGGTGGGGGCTTCAGCTACACAACTGGGATCATAAATAGCCAGTCTGACTACAGTTTGTTTACTGCTGGAAGGAAATAAGTCTGACACTGTAGTTATGTGGCTGTTTCAGGTTGATACCTTGTGAATGGGAGCAAGGGCTCTTGCCTAGTCAGCTTCCAAATACTGCACTGATGGCTATTTCAAGTTTATAGCATAAGATGCTATTTTTTCACTCGTGCTAATTCCTCAGGCTCATGTAAAACATAGAAATAACTGTAGACTATGTATTGGGAGTGTGTAGAGCTTGTGTTCTGAGGGCCCCATTTCAAATACCTTCACCTTTCTGTGCTGTTTGCTACAGGTGATTGAAGTCAGTACTTCAGAGAGATTCAGAGATTTTTATTTCATCTGTGGGATGATGAGTTGGAAAAAAAACCCAGTACTTGTTGGATTGAAACAGAGTCCTTAAATCCTCACAGAGTAAGCAATCTTGCTATTAAGTGATCTGTCAGCTGCCTTTATGGCTTTCATGCTAGCTTTGTAGGGACAGAATAAATTGTGAAAAGCCTAATTTTTGGCCTGCTAATGCACTGAAGGTTTTTACAGCTCTACTAGATCACCACGTTAATTGCTGTTGCTGGCTAGGATTAGAGGTGTTTGCTCACTGATACCTCAGAAATGATCTCATTTTCAAAACCACATGAAACTCAGGAGCTGTAGGGGCAGGGCTTGGAGTTTCCAGCTGGTGCCATGTGCCAAGCTTTGTGTGTCCTTTCAGTATTCTGGGTACCAGAGGCAACATGGATTACATGCTGATGTTCCAGTTAAGAAATGGGAGACTTCCAGTTCTGGCTCACTTATCACTGATATTCCTGTTGGAAAGCTTTTTATGATTCTGATAAAATGGTTCAGTCTTAAACTTGCTGTATTTTCAGAAATGAGCTTGACACATAAAGGAATCCTTGGAAGACAGTGGTCTCATGGAGTCATGCTATTAATTACCACCAAATTCACTTTGCCTAGTTGTATGTTATGTGATGAACTTGAATTTAAGAACCTAAACTAGCTTGGGACATGGCCTGTACATCCAAACAACAGGGACAGACCAGCCAAAAAAGTTTGTGTCAAGCTACTAATGATGTTTTTTCCATGAACTCTTCTCCCTTTTTTTTTTTTGCACAGGCTGAATAAAGTTTTTGTTTTAAGGGTGTGTTCCACTTGACTTTTAAAATTGACTCTTTGCTACTAATTACCTTGTAACCATTAGTTGTCAGTTAAGTAATGTTGAAGTAGCCTCATCTCTTCTGGAGTAAGAATGCCTGTATAAGGTGTTGGACACTTTGAACTGTACCAGACTTCAGACTGTTTTAATTGAGTCAGTGTACAAGCTCTATCCAGATCCTGCATGGAAAAGCAGAGCCAGTGGTAGTTAACCACACCTAACAAGCATTCCAGTGTTTAACTTCAAAAGTACTGAAACAGCATCCTTGTTTGAAAGTATTTAACCATTTGGTTTAGTGTGTTGGGGTGGTTTTTTTTTTAAATCCTTGAATTGCCAAGACTGAGATCCTGCCATCTTTTAGCTGGATATTAGGCACAGCACTACCTCTTTCTACCAGGGTAGAGCTCTGATTCTTCCATGGGCTTCAGTACCTGTGATGCTTTCCTCTTAACCATGTGCTGGTAAAAGAATATGTGTAGTTGTCTGCTATATACAAATACAGCAGTGTCTCTATTAATACTTGGTCTTTCTCCTAAAAGTACATAAATATAGGAATGTTATTCCCAAAAATACAGATAAAAGTTTGAATAGACAGAATCTTGCAGAAATGCTGGATCCAATTCCTCTGTTGAAATGGGAACCATTGTCACACTTAAACTAGAATTTGACTTTACTCTTTGGCAAAAGAATTGGAGGAAGTTGAATTGGAGTTGTTCCCTATTTAGATTTGAATTGGTATTAAATCCAGCAGGGAGATGCTGATATTCCAGATCTGTATTTCTCTGCATGGGTTTTGTAATGAGCAAACACATAAATTCCTTGCTCTCACCTCATGCTAACATAGAATTTTTCCTTTGGTCCTGTTGGTATGAATATCCAGTTGGGAGGGATGAACTTTTAACAGGTGCTCTGACAGGTATCCTGGGCATTAGGACTTTTGTAAATAGTAATCCAGAAATAATAAGATCAGTTACCTCAGAGTAGGATCTTAATCATGATGCTATAAAGTGAAAGTGAACCTATTTCATGCATGTTATGAGTTCTTTTCCAGTGTCTTACTTTTCCCCCACTGTTAAGTAGCTTTATAGCATTCAAGCTGTTAATTGGGGAAAAGGAGGGAGAAATACAGTTCAGGGAATTGGTGACTTCTGCCAACCTTGTTAATTTGTAAACTCTTGCAAAAGAGACTGGGGTGGCAATGAACCTTTTTACCAGGGAAAGGTTTATGCTATCACTGCTTGGATTATAGTTCAGCAGAGTTTAGAATTGCTTGTTTGACCATCCTTTTACCTCCCAGATGTCTGTACTGGCCCCATGGGGGCAATTTCCCCACCCATATGCTGGCAACATAAGTACATAGCTCTAAAGTCAACATAATGTTTTAAAGGCAGATATCATTAAGGGCTAAAGGCTTGTATAGCAGATAGGGCTGTGCTACACTTGGAATTCTCTTGGGGAGTTCAGTGTGGTCTTCCCTCCTGATGGGCTACACTTTTAGCTTTCCATAGCATTCAGGTGAAGGAGCAGGGATGTACTTGTACATCAGTGCTGGGATGTAGAGCAGTAGTACCTCTTCCAAGGTCAGTTTATAAGCAGTTATCTGTCTTGAGATATATATATATATATAATTAGGTGTTTTAAATGTTGGTTTGTAAAATTCACATTTGATTTCTTTTCTGTTTTGAAGGGAAAAATAAAATGTCTTTCTTATTAGCTGTCTTCTTTGAGATACGCCTGATGCATCAGGAGTCTAGAATTAAAGCGCTTTGAATTAGCACAGTGAGAGTTAACTGGTTGCCCTTGCAGCCTGCCCAGTAAGCTATAACAAATCATGCAACATCAGGTAGATGAAAAGGGCTGTTGCTTTGTAGCTTAATGTTTTAATACGTGTTTGTTTTCTGTTGCCTTTATAGAGAGTTTTCCCTTTAGAGTTCAAACTCAACTCAGTCTGTCTTCTCGGTGGGAAGTCCTCCATGCTCTGCCTGTTTGGCCAGCTCACATGGTTAACTGTTGGAGGCTGTAGTGATGGCAGAGAACACTGTGTTAGCTAATAGTAAAGAGTTACAGACTCAGAGAATCGTAGGGACCTCCAGAGCCCATGGGGTCCAACCCCCTGCCAAAGCAGGGTCCCTAGGACAGGGCACACAGGGCGGTGTCCAGACAGGGCTGGAATCTCTCCAGAGAAGGAGAGATCCAAGCTCTGAAACTTCTTTGCAGAGCACAGCTTCACTTGCTTGGCTTACAGGGTGAGTGCACGTCTCTGCACAAACTGGAGTTGCCAGCTGTTTTCAGATGTTCTTTTGGCTGTTTGTCCTGAATGGCAAACACGCAGCACTGTGTAATTAAAACCCACTTACTATAGGGTAGGTTTATGTTCCAAGTATTAACAAAGTATTCATGATTCTTTAAGCAAAGGACTCTTTGTGCAAATGACTTGGTCTGTAAAATACAACCCAGACTTTTTTGGTCCATCTGCTCTACTGAATTTATAATGGAGCCTTGTAGCAGGTGTGATTGTCCCATCCTATTTAAGTACTGCATGCCTCATTTCATTCCAGAGCTATTAAATCTCACAGGACAAAAGCATCTGATCTATTATCTCATTTGGCTGTGAATTGCCTCTTCACCCTTCATGTTTAAAGATGGATACCTCTTTTACCAACTTCCCATGAGAATAGGTATGGGACCTTTTGTGGCCTCTGAGATACGCCAGACTTGGTTGCACCTGGTGCTTACCATCTTTTTCTGATAGGCCCTGGTTTTGGAACAAAGTGCTCCCAGTTGTGTTCATGTCCCAGTCTGAACAAAGGAAATCAGCACATGTAAGTGATGAGCAGTGTTGAGGCCTTTGTCATGCATGTGAAAAGTTGTCTGTGTCTGAGTCTTCCTTAAACATCCTTGTGGAAGAGTCCAGATCTTCAAAAGGAGTAATTTTCAATTTTGCCCTTCTAGTGGGAGAACAGTCAGACATTCATTCCCCTGTGTAAGTAAATGAAGAACTGGTGCCTGAGGCAATGGTTTCACAAGCACCTGGGCAGACTAATAACTTACTGAGAGGAAGGTGTCTTGCTCAGCCTTGTTCCTTTGGGTTTTGTAGTCTCTGTAGATTTTAAGTTTCTAGGTTTTAGATCCTTGCATTGGTTGCTTTTTGTTCAGTAGGCCAAGTCTGAACCAGGAACATCCCCTACTTTAGTAGACTGGCATCTAAATGTTACCAGTGCATTAGGTTTTTTTGTCCTCCAAATGATTTGGGAACCCAAGTTATGTACCTGCATTGGGAAACAGCAGCGTATCTCCCTGAGCAGGCAAGGGCTGTATCCTTGCCACCAAGCTTCTGCTGGAGCATTTTTGCAAACTGGATTGCAGTGTGTTAAAGACCTTGGTGTTAACCTCAAAATAAGCTGCTGTTAATACTCACTAATATGAAACTGGCAGGGGTGAAGGGACTTCACTACTCCAATTCCTGAGTGCACTCTTACACGCTGTCTGCATCAGCCTCAGGCACTGAGGGGCAGTTTGATTACAAAACCCCTTTTTTTAATGAAGATTTCCAAAGTAAGTGTTGACAGAAGCTTTTATCCATGGGACTATCATGGGCCACTTCTGGAAAACTGAATATCCTGTGGAAAAAAAACCCTGATCAGTGGGAGAACGTGTCCATGTGGCTCTGGGCAGCAGCCTTGTATCTCTCTTGACTGACTCAGTGCTTTTATTTTCTTCACTTTTCCTGTGTAATACATGACCTAAATTTCATACCTAACTAGGTATAGAAATTGGTATTTTATTCCCTTGGATCCTATATCATTGTTTCCTTAAATTATATGCCATGTTACTCTTTAGGTAGTAAGCTATGCTGATTTGTTAGTATTGGCTCCAGTTCAAACTAAGTCAGCAAATACTTTGCTATTAAACCATGTATTTTCTGTGTTATGTTTAGTTATTTTTAAAAGGAACATATAATTGCTGTTTGGGTAAAATTCTTACCACATTAAGTTTGACTATCAGTCCTGTTATTTTTATGAAAGGCTTTGCTATATTAAATGTCAGGCATTGTCCCTGGGGAGCAAAGCTCACAGTCACAGAGCCTGGCTTTGCAGCTTTACCATTTTCCATATGGACTTCCACTGGCTTGGATAGTAGCAGAGCTGCTTCAGGTAGCAGCAGCTGGAAGAGAAACACCACCTGCTGAAGTAACTGCACCTGGTGACTTTGTTGTGTGGTTATTCATTACTATTTTATCTTAATTTTGGGGTTTTTTCTCTTTTTTGTTGGGTCAATGGGTTTGGAGAGCCTTCTAGAAGAATTTTTTCACTGTCCAAAGATGATCTAGGCCTGATCTCTGATGCTAAGGAGAAAATCACTGTGCTGAAAATAATGTTACTGCTTGCTGGCAAGTGGGAAGGGAAAAATGTGCTAATGGCTAAAATCCTAGCAATGGCTTCTGACACCTTGATTTGTCCTCAGCCTCTGAGGCAAAGCAATTGGTTCTTTTCCCAGTTAACTCCTGGGGGTTGAAGGTGACGTTCTGTGACCCTTCTTTTTGGGCAGGATGTGCTTTTTGATAGCAGCTTTGAGACTGTCTTAATTCCTATGGAGAATGAGGCCTGAACCTCAGTTGGTCATGAGGTAGTAATGCATTTTCTTTCAGTTATGTCTGCTGCTTTTACTTGAAATCCAAGAGACAAGGTAGGTTTTAATGTGCAAAATCAGAAGTCCATCTGTGAGCCAGATGCTTTGCTGTGGAGGGAGTAGATGCAATGCTAGAGTTGAGTAAAGATAGCTTAAAAAAAACCTCTTGTGCTCTGACTTGAGCAGTGCATCTTCTAGAGCTGCTGAATGAGCCCATGGGGCATTTTCCACTTTGGTAGTAAAAACAGTTTACAGATAGTCTTAAGAAAACTATGTGTAGGTGCTATAGAGAGCTTTCCTTCTCCCTGGCCCTCTACAAAATGCTGTGCTGAGGGTAAGAGTAGGTATTGTGAAGAATGTTTCTATTGCTTTAGGTCTCTAGGCTTGCTGTTTGTCTCATCAGTTTGTGCTGATATTCTCAAATGATTTCAGTTGAAAAAGCCAAAGGTCTTCCTACTCAGATGCCTGGTGCTGTGTCCTCTTAGACCTTGAGTGGTTTATGAATTTTTCTGCATTCATTAAACTCCGCTCCTGTGGTTTGTTACGATGTAAAGCCTGAACATTTCTGGCTTCTGTGATGCCAGTTTATCCACCTTTCCTGTGGCCTGTTACTGCTTGGGAAAACAGCCTTTAACAGTTCTTGAACAGCAGATGCTTATTCTTTAATGGCATCTCAGCTTGCTTCAGAGATGTTACAGATCCTGAAAGGTCCAGAGCAATTTGTGTACTGCTTCTCAGAAGCTTCATCTCACCGGAATGCCTTGTTCTCTGTTCAGGATCTAGCAGCTACTTCCATTCATTCCTGCTGAGCCCAGCCTAGGGATTGCAGCACTGCTCAGGCACCAGGAATGTGCTTCCCAGAATTTACCTGACATTGAGCTTCCACAGTTAATTTTGGACAAGTCCTTCCTGGACATCTACCATTAAGCCTTTTGCCAGTGTTTCCCCTGACCTTCCCAGGACAGCATCTCCTGTGGTTTGGAGCTGAAGGGGGGTTTTGTTCCTCTGTTTTCCTTGGCCTCAAATTTAAAAAAAAAAAAAGAGAAAAGCTGTTACTATTTTGGAAATAAAACTTTGATTTGCAAAATAGTTTCATTATTTTACTTTTCCTAAACAAATCCAAACCTTTGCAGTATTGGTATGTTTAAGTCAGTGGAAAAAATTATTTCAACTTTGGAATGAAAGCTTTAACAGAATCGTTGATTCTAACACCATTCAGCTCCCTAACAAAGTGCTCCATTTGGAACTAATCAGAGCTTTGTGATTTTTTTTTTTTTTTTTCCTAGGCCAATTTGAAACTGTTTTGCTTTGATGTGCGACTAGAATCAGATAGTATGTGAGCTCAGTCAGTCAAGGCATATGGGCTAAATTAATCTTAGTACTGAGTATAGAAAAATTAAATCTTTATGGAAAGAATTGGAAGTTATGTAGAAACAAAATGCAAATTTTAAACTGCACGCAATGCTTAAGGGGAGGGAAGGGAAGGGAGTATGAGTTAGGAAGCAGTATTTTGTCACAAGCTGCTTGTTCGGAGGCTCTTCGGAACCCCTGGGCCTGGCTCTGGGGGGCCGAGGCTCTTCTGAACCCCTGGGCCTGGCTCTGGGGGGCCGAGGCTCTTCTGAACCCCTGGGCCTGGCTCTTACTCAGTGTCAGGCACTATAAGTGTTTGCTGATCCTTCTGAATATTTGGAGCCTGGTTCTTCAGATTAACAGTCTTGCCTGAATCTAATTTTCTATCTTGCCCCGTTAGGTGCTGTTCTGAGATCTCCCATTGCCAGGAAGATGGTGTGACATTGCTCAGTCCACTGGAACTTCCTCTCAGCAGCAATCCACTGGAGTGGGAGTTTAATGAGCTCCAGGAGAGAGATGCTGAGAGATAAGCTTTGGGGAACACTGGCTTTGGCAAGGAGATTTAGATTATTCCCCACTTTCCCCCCAAGCCTAAAGTTTAATGGCTAGCCTTCCTAATGTGGAACTTTGATATCAAGCTTTTGGTGGTAGTGAAAAGCTGTGCTGAAGAGGCACACAAGTCATATTTTTTTTTGTTTTGATCAAAAAGTAGACTAACAATGCTGAAAAGGAAAGTACATACTTGTAATCCTGCTGTCTTGACACTCAACTGTCTGTCTGGACTGATTTCTCTGCACGTACAAGCTTTTTATGGCTGTCAGTACACCAGGTCTTCCACTTGTGTCACTGCCTTGAACTGCATATAAATCCTTAACTGTCAGTCTTCGAACTGGGCTGACGCTGGGCAGTTGTGTAGAGGTGGGGATGTCATAGAATCATGGACTAGTCTGGGTTGGAAGGGACCCCAAGGAGCACAGAGCTCCAACCCCCTGACACAGGCAGGGACACCAACCTCCAGGCCTGGAGCTACACAAGGTTGCCCAGGGCCCCAGCCAACCTGGCCCTGAACACCCCCAGGGACGGGGCACCCACCCCCTCTCTGGGCAGCCTGTTCCAGCCCCTCACCACTCTCTCTGCAAAGAACTTCCCCCTAAGATCTCATCTAAACCTTCCTTCCTTTAGCTTTAACCCATCCCCCTTGTCCTGCCAGTCTCTGCCCTTTAACAAGCTGATTCCCCTCCTGTTCCTCTGCTCCCTTCAGGGACTGGAAGGCTGCACTGAGGTCCCCCCACAGCCTTCTCTTCTCTAGGCTGAACAAGCCTAGTTTTGATTTGCCCTGTGTATTTGGATTGATGTCAACAGGTGAAGCTAACTGTAGAGTGAGCAAAAGATTGTTTTAAGCATAAATTGTCCTAACTCACGGCACTATCTCAAGTAATTGGGATTGGAGTGAGCCTTTCTCCTTACCTGTAGGCTCTGGTGTTAGTTACCATGAATAAAGCATAGCTGCATTTTCTTCTGTGATTTGTGAAAGGCTAAAATCCACATTAAATTCTAATTACAGTTCTCCAAAGCAGGATCTCACTTGGATTGGAAAGTTGGCAATTGAAATTCAACTAATGCATAGTTAGTATGAGTGCTTTTGTTAGCCTTAACTACCTCTTTAAAGCTTGCTTTCCTCTTTAAGATACTTAAAGCCTTGTGTTCAGTACTGCTAATGTAACTGCCCATCCACTTCTGCTTCTCATTACCTAGAAAACAAGAGAGTAATTGCCTGGCTTATGAGGCAGGCGTTGAATGTAGTACTACAAGCAATAGATGTTTTTATGGCTTACTACATAATTGTGAATGCTGTTGTGGACAGCAGCTGAAGTGGGCACTGTTCAGCTCTGCTTCTTCTAATGACTTGTGTTTGTTTCTGTAGCTTTAAGTAACAGTGAAAATATGTTTTCTAACACTAACTGTGATTTTGAAGGTACACATTAGGCCATGAAGTCTGTTTTGATGATGCAGCCTTCTGCTTGGGCTTTTTTAATGTGCAATTTTTCATTGGAATATGGTCATGATAGCAGGCTTTTAAATGGCAAAGGCAAGAAAATTAGGCTTTTGCTACATCAGACTTCATTCCTTGTGGAAATACTTTGAAAGGCCTTGAGTCTGCATCTGTGTGAAGAGGTGACATAACATAAAAATGGCATTTTCCAAGAGCCCTTTGTCCCTAGTTTTCCTGTTAAAAAGTTAAGAACTGCAGTGTGGAGAGGTTAAGGGTCCTACAATATCTCTACAATTGACTGCTGTGTGACTATTGTTTAAAAAAGAATTATGCTATAAGTAGCTTTATAGATTAGCCAAGATAATCTAGATTTGTGAATAGCTGCTGACTGAAACACTTCCCTGAACTGTTACTTGTGGAATATCAATAGTAACACCCCTTGGGTTTAAAAGAAACACACGTCTCCTTGCTGCCTTCTACTCACTCTGGAGGAAGGTGTGATGTTTATGCATTCCTCAGTTTATTTTATTGGATTTTTGTGGTGTTTTTTTTTTTTCTTTCCAGGTCACTCCAAGGTCTGAGACCCCCATCAACAGTGTCAGTAACAGTTTGGAAAACGTACTACACACATCCACACATTCCATGGAGGAGTCATTACCCAAGAGGCCTTCGGGGAAACACTCCAAAGGTGTGTCCTTTTCCACATCCGTACTTCCAGAGGGGGAATGAAGCCGTGTCTCTTGATGGCAATTAGCATTACTTTTAATTGTGACTGGAGCCTGGATTTTTGCTGCTTTACTCCTGGCTTGGGTTGAGCAAAGGAAGCCATTGAAGGGGTTCTGTGTTCACGTATCGGTGAAACATGGTCAGCAGGAGGCAAGTATACTTACTCTTCTGCTGGGAAGGAAGCAAGCAAGTTCCTTACCAGTTGAAAGTCCAGTTTATCTCATGAAATATTATATCCTTAAAAAGGAAGTATCTCTGACACTCCACCTCTCATCCTTGTAGCAGCAGGTTATTTCTTGGATGAAGCATATTGTGACAAGTGGTGTTTTACTGGGGAGAAAAGAAGGTATTTAAAACAGCAGTTAGGCTTCCACTTCCATCTTTCTCCTGATTCCCAGGGATGTGTAGGGAAGAGGAGTGGAGGATAGGAGAGAGAGCTTGCACCTTTCTTGGCACACGTGTGCTCCCTGAATGTTGTTATAAAATAAATCTTAGTTTTGTAAGGTTACATTGTATGCCTGGCTAAAAACAGCTTAGCAAAATTGAGTTAATAAGTATGAATTCCATTTCCACACTCCAGGCTGTGATTACAAATATTGAAATGTCTAGGTTAAAATGTGACTAACAGCATTTTTTGCTTTAATGTATACAGAAAGCAGTGTTAAGTGAGGAAAGTCTTTGAGCTGTGAGCTGTTATTTGTGTAGAAGAGCTTTTGTGACCTCTTTGTGGTATTAATAAAAATAACTCTGTATGGCAGGACTAATGCAGGGGAAATAAGCCATCACATTAGCAGCACTAGTATATTGCCTTCAAATGTCATTAAAAATATTGTCTTTGACCACCTAGTTTACTTTTTTAATTGATCTTCAGAGTTCTGTTTCCTTCTCTGCCACTGTCTTGCTTCATAACTTTGTAAATACACTTTATACCAACTAAATTGTGATTTAAGAATTTCAAAGCATGTCTTTGCTCAGAGGAACTGATATAGCTTGGAACGGTTTAAATGTCCCACTGAAGTGTTCTTAGCTTGCCTCCACCAGACCTCCTTCTCTGACATACTCAACTCTAATCCCAGTAGCTGTAAGTAGCCATAATTTTTACAGCAGAATAGTGCTGTAAGTAGCTATTTCTCCAGCTGTAAAAGCTATTAGGGTAAAGGAAAATGCAACACTAAGCAGAAGCAGGGCTAGGTTTGTGGCTTTCATCTGATTAAAAATAGGACAGGGTTCAACACTGTTTTCATTTGTACTCAATGATTGCTATTCCAGTGCCATATATGCCAAGATTAGTCATGGTACACTGCAAAAATTAATTAGGTTTTCCTCTGATCTGTTTTTCTCTTATAGAAAACCTGCTTAGTTTTCATCAAATTTAGTTTTTTAATTTATAGGTTGCCTTAGTAAGAAAACTCTGTTCCACAACTCTTTTTACCAACTCCCACTAACTAATTTTCTGCTTTCCAAAGATTGTGTTGATTTCTCCTTGGTGTTCTGTCTGGTAGGGGAGTTCTCCCACTTAAGGTTGGAGTAGCACTGAAGATTATTTGCCAGCCTGGAGCTCACTTACATCTCTGATTCCTGTAACAAACAACCACAACTCTTAATTTGTCTGGATCCACTTAGTTTTTAACCTAGGGCACAGGAAATTCAGTTACAAGAGTAGAGAGAGGATGGAGAAGTTGCTTGACCTAGTTGTGTAATTCCTGTGTTGATATTTTCTAGTGAATCTTGTTTCAGACAGCTTGAGAGTCTGGTCAGAAATAGTGAGCTGCCCCAAGTTCATCGTTCCTCTCTTGGCAGGAAGCATCTCAGTTCAAAGGGCTGTAGCTGAAGCTGAAGAAAAAAGAGCAAGCTCAGGAAAGGTGCAGTATCCATTGTGCTTAGTTGGATTAGAGACAGTTTGTATTAATCCAGTGAATGGTTTTAATCCTGATTTGTAGAAAATGTCAGTAATACAACGTACTCTGTGTAGAGTTGAACAGTGAGTGGGTTTGTAGTAGGTTTGGACCTGAAAGTTATCAGTGGCTGCATTGTCCCTAATCCACACTTTGAAAGTAGCTTTTAGCACAAAATATTTCTTCATGGGAGAGACAGGAGATGTGGAGTGTGTTGCTGAATGCTCTTTAACAAACCATGGTGGAAATCTGCGTGCACTTCTGTTTGCATTAAGTGGTTGGAAACATTCACACACCCTTCATGTAGAGGCTTGTCAAGTGCTTATTTTCTGATGAATTTCACCATCCTGTCTGCACAGAATATTGCTGCCTTGGGAAATGAATGTTTAAAATGAACATCAGCCTGAGGAGCCTGTAAACCTTTCTTCTTACCTTGGAGGCCCAGCTAATGATGGGACGGCTGGCAGGGACTGGTGTGCTGGTTCCATGCTGTAATGCCTGTGTTTGGAATGTTGACCAACTGGGGACATTCATAGGTTATTTAGCAAAATTCACCCTTTTTTTTTTTTTCCCTATGCCCTTCAGTCTTAGCTAAAACCCCTTCTCCCTTCTGCATGTGTCAGCACAGGGTAAACTAGATGGACATTCTGCAGAGTAAAAGAGGTGGGACACTAGGAAGATCCTGTACTTGTTGACATAAGCATCCTTATGAATGTTTATCAGTACAGTGATATATAAAAATATATATATATGTGCTTTATCTGGACTTTGCTTTTGTAAAATAAAACTCTAAAACATTGCCTATGTCTAGAAAAAGCATGGTTGAGTATTGAAGTAGGAAGGATCTGGACCTCTTCTGAAGTGTACCAGCTGTAGTAGCACATAGTATAAACTGTGCTTTTTACTCATTTTTTTCCATAGGGTTGTTCAGACCTGTTTTCACAGGTGTGGAGGGGATCCTAACTGGAAGTGGAGACTTCTGTTCCCAGGGACTGGTTGTTGCCCTGCTAAGCTGCACGGGGCTGTTTGTGGGTTTTAAGGTATTGCCAGATCACTCAGCTCAAGGAGAACAGAGGCAAATACATAGAACTGAAGTTTCAGGAGGGATGTGTTACTACATCTTTCTTTTCCCACTGTTTCTAGAATGTAAGTCAGGACTGAAGTATGGTTTTAATACAGACCTGAACAAAATCCAATTCAGATGAAGGTGAGTGGGTTTTTTCTGCACTGTGTGAGTTGAGTGCCCCACTCTCATCCTGATGTTGCCCTGGGCTTTATTCTGCAGTGCTACAAGAGCTGAAGCAGTGCAAATACAGCTGCAGAGGGTGTCAGTGCCATAAATGTTGATTCCAGTTGCAAGCATGAAATCTCATCTTTGAACATGCTTCCCTGATAGGCACATATTATAGCACCAATGCAGCCCTGTAGTATTGTCCCTTCCATGGGCAGGCTTTGTGTTTCCCAGCACAACACCAACCAAGGGAGCAAACTTCCCTGGAGAGATTCTGATAACAAGGCACTGAGGGTGGTTGTTTTAAATTTAGGATTTTCCCCCTATATTTTTGGGGGGAACCACCTCAGAACCTTTCTCCAGTAGCAAAAGACCCAGGTGGTTAAAGAAAGTCACTGCTCAAACATTGTCTATTCACTAGGAAGTTTGTTTTGCAGGCAATCCTGTGCTGCAGCTAAGGGGAATTCAGTCCTTAATGCTGAAGTCCAGAAGGAGCAATCTGACCTCTGGGAAGTCCCATTCACAGGGCTAATTTGTAACAAGCCTGTGGCTGTAGAGTTGTTCTGACCTTGTGTGGCAATTCCCAAAAGGCAGCACTTACGGTTATCCAAGCTGAATGAAAAAATCATCTTATTTTTTTTATCTATTTTAAAGCAACAGGAATTTCCTGTAGACCAGAGATGTTATTAATTACACTTTCTGTAATGCTCCAAGCAGAACGACTTGGCCATCAGGTCAGTAGTACTGTAACCAAGTCCTACTCAGTGCATGTGACATGTTTTAGAAATGTATTAAACACCAGTCAGCAACCACAGCATATTTTCCAAAAGCACAGTGGAATAAAGTACATTAGACCAGATGTTGAAGTGCAGAACAAAAGAATCTTTATAATAAAAGCAGTCTAAGTCGTAAAACGTTACAGTACAGTCTTCATACTGTAAAATTTTCATCATCCTGAGTAAAATTTTGATTTTCCACAGCCTCTCTTTTGAAATTCACTGCTGTGGAAGCTCTGTGTTGGTTTTTAGAAGATGTTTATTTGCTGCTGTGAGGCTTTGCAGGTGGCACTTAGCACTGTTTTCCTCCATAAAGCAGTCTGGAAGATGGTTCCCTCAACTGAACAAGTCTCATTTTGTGCAAAGTGACAAAAATTCCCCCTATTCTTGTGTTTCCTGTGTATTTATCCTGCCTTTCTGCTGTTGCCACACAAAAACCTCAAAATTGTCTCCGTGCCAGTCTGATTTCAAATGAAGCAACTGTTGAAATATGAACCTTTATATAGTGAAGTTGAATCACGATTCTTGCAACACGAGCATCTAATGATAGGCACAGGCTGCTTTCCATGGACAGAAGTAAAGCTTTTAGCTGTGAAGTGGATGCAGTGGGTTTTATTCCACAATCTCTACTCCATTTATTATATTATAATGTCTTGCTTAATTGAAGGTATGCCATTAGTCTGCATACAAGGTCTTGCAAAGCCTCAACGATGTCCCAGGCTACACAACCTAGCAAGTGACTTGATGGACTAAAGGAGCTGTGGACATGAAGAAATACAAACTTCAGAGAAAACACATCTCAGAAATATATTGGTTTAATTTTAGGATGTAAAATACATCCTGCTTTGCAGTAAACCTGTTGACCTCAGGTAGGATATGAGTTGCAGGTAGGTTAAGCTGGATGTTACGTGCAGGCTTTGGAATCTAAATTTTTTCATTACTATAGCCAGCAGAAAAGTGTGGTGTAAGCTATCTGGAACTTTTAACCACTATTTTTACTGCCCAATTTATTTTCCTTGGCAAGATGTATTTGTATGGTGTTGCACCTTTTCTTGTCTCCCACTTTCTTGACTCATCTGTTTTCCACAAGAAACTAGACTGAAGGAGCTCTCTCTTCCTTAAAGGCAATCAACAGTCTTGTGGAATGTTTGACACCAGTTGTTCAGTCTGTTACAGGCAGGGAGAAAACACAGAGAGAGGGGGAAAAAAAAACCAACCCTCTGAAATCCTTCTGGTTCAGGATCTGAGCTTTGTAGTGCTTTGTTCTGCATCGGTTGGGTAGCTGGATTATTCTATTTTTAAGTAAATACATCATCATGTCCCAACAATATTGGGTCAACTACCGTTAGGGTAGGGCTTAAAGAAATATTTAGGCTATGATAATCCTTCAGGAAAAAAAAACTCTCCCTCAGCCAGCTGTATATAATTTTTCAGCTGTTTGTATATGTCTTTGTTCATTTTATCTCTGAAGTGGAACTCTTGCTTCTAAACTTCAGCAGTGTTAGGTTGTTAGATCACACACAAGGCACTGCATTCCCGACTTACTGTCTCTAATACACTCATTGTTTTATGAGTAGTGAGTATTTAGAGTTAATTCTAGCAATCAAATCCAAGGATTAGTGTACTTAAAAATAATGTTTTGATGTTGCATGTTTTCCCCTGTGCTAGAAGATTATTGTATGGTAAGAAATTTCTTGAAGCTTGTGTGTTGTTTGAATCACACAGCTTGGTCTTCAGTAGTTGGAAGTTCATTTAAGGTTGGAGGCTTAACTTCACAATGCAGACAACAGTCATGAGGGTTTTTTGTTTAATTTTTAAAAAATCCAGCCCATTACATTTCATCTCAAGTTTTTACTGAGTGTGCAGCTGGGCTCTGGGCTTTAGTAGACAGGTGTAGAAGCTCTTTTTTGGCCTGCAAAGCCAAGGCTGTGTTAAGGAGCTCAACCCCGGAGGCTGGGTCAGAGCTGGGAGTAGAGTTCCTCACTCTTGAGGCTGCACTTGGACTCTGTCTAACTTAGTTGTTAAAGGTTAATAAGTTAGCTTGTGTACTCCAGAAGCTGGAGTGAGTATTTCTTTGCAGTCCTCCTTACCTCCCTTTCCATGTAACCTGTCAGGAGAGCTGGGATTGCTATGACAAGATAGTCAGGGAGAGGAGGGGAGGGCGACATGAAGACTCTTCTAACTGAATGAAAAGTAGGTTCTGCTCTGCCTACTCATGTGAAAGTTGTCATAACCTTTTTGTGCAAGTACTTGAAGTTTGTAATTCGTGGCCCAGATTCCTTTGAGCCCTTCGTGGTTCACAGGCACTTTATGTGCAGATTAAAAGGTCTGCCCCTTGGCTAAGAGCTTCACTGTGTTGGCTTCAGTCTTTAAGGTCCCTTCCAGCCTTAACCATTCTATGATTTTCTGAAAGTCATGCTGTATATGTTTACCCATGGCTCTTGTTTGAGTTTATGGCAGGAGACTGTGTGTTTCCTAGAAGCTGTTTTAATTATGTGTATGCCATGTGCCTTGTTCACATATTCACTTGAAATAATGTATATATCAAATATATATCTATGGGTGTTACCTTGAATCTGCTGAGTGGTTCCTTTTCTTCAGTCTAGTTTGGGCTTCTTGGTTTTCCTCAATAAAGGTGATAGAACCACTCTGCACAGGCAGCTCTGTCAGTCCCTACCTTATCAACTGTTGAGACCCTTGATTAAAGTAATTCAAATTTAACAGGGATATTGGGAGTCTTTTTCTACAGTAGCATCTGGATAGAAGAGCTTCACTCATGCTTCCATCAAGAGGAGAGGTAAGAACAGTTGAGCTTTTATCCTGTTTTGCCTACCCCAGCCACTCATTGTCTTTGTTTTTTCTGGACTAGAGGCAACATGTGCTGATGGTTGCACAGTTGGCAGTTCAAAAGAGCCCTGTACACATTGCTGTAGGGATGCAAGACTGAACTGGCATCCTGCAGGAGTACATGGGTGTGGGAGACAGGCAGGTGTCTTGCAGTGGTAAGCATGCTGGGGGGAGGAAGGCAGCTGGTTATGTGTGTTTATGGAATAAGTGGAAAACTTTTGGGGGAGGAAAAAAAAAAGGTGGACATGGTAGCTATGGAAAGTAGTGGTGGTGCAGCTCTGTCCTAAGGGATGTGGGGCTGGAGGCTCTGCAAAAGGGAGAGGACAAATGGCACAGGTCCAGAAGGGCAAAAAAAAAGGCTTCAGTTTGCTCCTTACTAACCAACATTGCTTTTATTGGTTCTTATAAAGCCTTGTTCTGAACTTCTGTAGCAGGCAGTATAACTTTCTTATTGGACATTAGCAGATAACTAGCCTTCTGGTAAAGGTTTGATTTTTGAGTACTCTGAAGCCCACTCGATTTGGTTTCAGTGGGAGTTGGATGCTACTTTCTGTTTATAATAAATTAGAATCAGACTACTCTGAAAAATAAATAGCCAAACAATAGCATGCTGCTAAATTCATCCATGCTGAATATAATGAGGGGTTTACTTCACTGTAATGCATTCCTCAGGTAGATTCCTGACCTTAAATAATGACCAGGTAGTTGCCAATGTCTAATGTGAGATGAGAAATTCATATTTAATACTATTTGCCTTTTTTTTCTGTGACTCTTCAGAAGCACAGGAGGCAGTGCTTAGGCATGTATGTTCCTAGAAGGACTCTCCTGTATTACCAGTCCATGTCTGTGAAGCCCTGGAAGTGCCAGCTATGGCACATTAGTCATTAAAGCAGATTAAATTAATAGCCATTACCTCAACAGCTATGGAAGCAATAGCATGACCTTTTGCCAGTAATGGAAGCAACATAAGTGACTTGAGCTTTTGATTAAAATTGCATTAAAGGAGCAAAAACAGATCTATTTTTTTTTCTCAGATCTTTAGGTAATGGCTTAATGCAGCACATCTTCTGGAAAAATAAATGTGCCAGAGCCAGAAGGAGTTGTGAAAACACTGCCTGCTGTACATCTTGGTTGAACTAATGCTTCAACCTGCATAACATCTTCTAGAAAGGCAGGGGGGTGGTGGGAGAAGACATTTGAAATGTAAAAACCTGCTGAAGGATAGAGAACACGTCATGCAGGGCTTCCAAGAACAAAGAAAGGTGAATATTAACTGCTGATTCTTGTCTCCTGGCAATTTCTGCTGCAGCCTGATGGCAAATAGCTCACTAGGACCGGATGCTGCCTGAAGACTGAGGGAGGGATGTGTGAAATGTTCAGAAATGCTCAGCTGTTCAGCATCTCTTTAGAATGTAACACCCTTTAACATCTGGAAATGTCAGTTTGGAAATAACTGGTTTCACTGCCACAGTACTGGGGGAGACAAGAGTTGAGAATAAATGGCTTATTGTATCTAGGCTTATGCTTTCCCTGAATTCAACAGGACAAAAAAAAATACCATTTTGAATGAAGAAAATAGGAGTGATACTCATGTATTCCTAGAAAACCATGATGTCTTTGCCTGTTCTTTTTTTTCATGCTGTCACAAGTGTACTACTGACTAAACAGCAATTTTCTTGTGGATGGCATGCTTAAGAAGCTTATTTTGCTGGTTAGTTGTTAGCTGGTGAATGTTCTTTCCCTTCCTTTATCAGTCTATTGTTAAATCCCTCATTTTTTGTTTCCACATGTCATAATTGATCTTTTATATTTCTCCAAAGGACTGGTTCCCCATGGGTAACAGGCTTAAAGTACAATCATTTTATCAATGGGTAGCTGGAGGTTTTGCAGGTACTTGTACATACAAGCCAGAAATATTGTCATCCCTCACAGATTTTGGGTCCAAATCTGAACATTTATGGGAAGTCTTTAAGTTTCTTGGCTGACTTTTGATGGCAGCATCAGGCTTGGCACATTGGGGCTTCTCTCTGCACACAAGGAAGGCTGGCAGTTTTTGAAAGAGTCAGACTACAGTAGGGAAAAGACACCAGACACTAGTAGTTGAGATTACATTAGGGAAACTGGTGATACTGGAAACAATAAACTGGTTTGGAGAAGGACAGTAAATCACAGGAGATGAGTTACCCTTAGTGCTGAGCACTGACATGACATATTGGTCTGAAAACTGAGGAGGTGGGCAGAGAGGAAGGATGAGAACATCTCACAAAATACATTGTCTACTTTGCCAGCAATTTTCTTTGCTTCCCTTACTACTACAGCAAATATTTCTTTACTCTGCTTCCCTTCTTTCTAATCTGGAAGTGACCTTCTTTAGTAAATAACAACATTTCTGAGTGATCAGGGTGTCTCACATAGGGTATCAGGCACAAGGGAACAGATGGACTGCAGAGAAGAAATGATGAATGTAATAATATGCTGGTGAGAGGGACCTTTTGCAAATGGTAACTCATGAGTCTGACTGCAGGACATGTGTGGTTACAGGGGAGGAAATGGGTTGTGGTTTTTGAACGTTTTTTCCTGCACTTTGGCTCTACCAGCTGCCACCAGCCTTGATTCACAGGTCAGGAGATGGTGGGTGATTTCATTATTTAGTTCTTTTTTGACTGCAGATTGAAACTCAGAAGGAATCTGTGCCCTCTGCTCTTTGAGGGTCACTGTGCCTGAGCTACTGATTCTTGTGTTCTGGGTATGGCTTTGCTTCTTGTTCACTGTGGAGACCTGTTTATGTATCCAGCAGGCTGGGGTACTTCTTACTTTACATCAGAGCTGGCTTAATGTTTGTAGAGCTCTCAAAAAACCCTCAGATCTACATCAGAATGGTTAGGATTCTTCTCATCAGTGGTCAGAAGGGCTCTTTGGACTCTCTTTGTAGACAGAAGCAAGTTCCTCCCCATTGTTTTGTTGAAATACTTACTATTTCTTAATTATATGTGCCTTTATTAACTTGTATTTCCTTTATTAGTAGCCAAATAAGAAAATGGTACTATTAACATTGAGTTTGGTATAGCTAGAATAAAAACAAGGAGAAGATGAAGCTGAGAACAGTCAAAGCAGTGAAATTCTGTGGGTTAATGCCATTGTATTTGGGGGTTGTTTAAAGAAAGTTGGATTCTTCTGCTTAGTGCAGCTTTCACAAACCACATCTGTTGCAAAATGCCAGAGCTGAGCCAGATCCTGAGACCTGGATTAAGAGATGGGACAGCTGTGAGGGTAATGAAAGCATCTAGAGTTGTTCGTGGGTTGATGCTAAGAAGTAAGTGGAGAGTAAAATCTTATTTGGAGATCGCAGATAGTGGAGATTGGGAGAAGCTGAATCATAGACTGGTCTGGGTTGGAAGAGACCCCAAGGAGCAGAGAGCTCCAAGCCCCTGCCACAGGCAGGGACACCAACCTCCAGGCCTGGAGCTACACAAGGTTGCCCAGGGCCTCAGCCAACCTGGCCTTCAACACCCCCAGGGATGGGGCACCCACCCCCTCTCTGGGCAGCCCGTTCCAGCCCCTCCCCACTCTCTCTGCAAAGAACTTCCCCCTAATACCTAATTTAAACCTTCCCTCCTTCAGCTTTAATCCATCCCCCTTGTCCTGCCATCATCTACCCTTTTAAAAAGTTGATTCCTGTCCTGTTTCTCTGCTCCCTTCAGGTACTGGAAGGCTGCAGTGAACATATGAAGGGGTCATACTGTCCCAAACCTGCATGCAGCAGGACATCTTGTACTTCCCTTCAGCATCAGATGCTCATGCCATCAGATGTGTTCCTGCAACAGAGGAGCTGTGGCTCTGGACCATATGGTATATCTGTTACTGTGCACTGCACGGGTAGGGCAGGAGACAAGTAGTCAGCTTTGGCATGGTTGAGGTGCTTTGTCAGATTTCATTTCTAATTCCATTTTCTCCTGCTCTTTTATGCTGGGAAGTTGGAAGCTGTAATTATGTAGAACAACGGTTTTGATTAAACTAGATTTTTATTTCTTGGGTGCACAGAAAAGCTAAGCTGAAAGGTTAATGTTTCATTTGCTGCTTCTGACTTGTTCTTTTATCTCTCTGGGGGAAAAAAAAAAAGAAGCAGGGGACTTGCTGCATTACTTCACTGCCTGGAGTGGATGCATTTCATCAGTGTATGGTGCAGCTGCTATTTTTAGAGGTAACTCAAAGGGGTAGCCCTGCTAAAATTACATCATAAATATATACAACTGAAAGGAAACGGCAATAAAACACAACAGTGCCTTAGAAGATTGTCTCTATTGTGCCTTCCACTTCTGTGGGTGAATTATTCAGTGTTTAATTCAAGCAAAGATACAGTTAGACCATCGTATTTACAGGCAAACAGTCTGAATCCTTAGTAAGCAATCCCCTGGAAGAGTATAAGTGGATTTTGTTTGCAAATCCAGTAGGGAGCTCAAGGTTTGTCTTCCTTCCCACCACTAAATAGTGCCTGGAGTTGCTACATACCCTGCTACTGCAAAAGATAGTGGGAAACTTGAGCTTTAAACTCTGGTTTTGGTAGAAATGTGTATTTTGCTTGATTCCCTACTGCAGAATCCAGTGACAAGCATAGAGCTTCAGGCTGTTGAGGTTTTTAGTGGATGGGGTTTAGTTTTGTTTCTGTTCTTTTTACATTGGTTTCTGGGCATTCTTGCTGCCTTGGCAAATACTAATAAAATCTTCTTTGGTCTTCTCTTCCCTTTTGTATTTCCTTCATAGATGTGCTGCAGAAACAGTTGTCTACTAGTTGCACAGTATCTCAAAATAAGCTTCAGTGCTCAATTAGATCTTTTTTTCCCCCCCCCCCCGTGTCTTTGAATTACTGGTCAAATCTTGTCTGGGATCCAGACTGAAGGGACAATGATTTATACAAAAGCATTAAAAAGGAATGAGAATATTAAAGCTTGAGACCAGAGACCTGAAAATGTTCAAGGACATAACTGCCAGCAAAAGGAGAACCTCAGAGCAGTGGCTGTGCAGGGGGATATTTGTTTCTCATTGAACTAAGCACTTGAATGCATTTGTGGCTCTTGGCAAGACTGTGTGTACTCAAGGTTTTGCCTATTCTGGATTAGTCCCTTAGTCTGGAGGTGTTACACTGTATGCTAACAGAATATTTTTTTCCCTGCTAACAGGGTTTTCAAGCTGTAATTCTTTAGTGGGGGGGGGAAGAAAAAAATTGAAGCTGATGCGAAATCGCTTTGTCCTCGCTGCTCGTGCTTGTTATTGCAGCCTTAGTCATGAGCTTCAGGATGCTGATACTGTTCTCAGAAAGGCAGAAAACAGCATGTGCTTATTTACATGAGCATTAAACTCTGCTGCTCTGGAGTAGCTGTCCTTCAGACAGGACTAGCTGCATGCACCCATGTGCCCTGAAGTTTTGAGATGCCCATTTCTGCCTCTTTAGAGTTGGACTCTTAACTCCTTTAGGTAGCTGAAGAAATCCTTCTGCCAAGGTTGGAGCAGCCAGCCATCTGATCCCAGCACTCTGGGGTTTTATCACCAGATTGCCCTTCAAGCCAGGGCATGCTGGCTGAGCAGCTGCTGCCTTGCAGCCTCCCTGACAGGGCTCCATCTATGCCGATATATGGTTACGTGCTGCAACTCGCTGTCTGTGTTTGGCTGGGCTGTAGAAAAACAAGATAACCATGTGTTTCTGTAATGTATAATTAATATATGTGTGTGGAATGGTCAGGTCCAGGCTTAGAATATACTCATAGAACATACTGAGCTGGGAGGGACCCATAAAGATCATAGAGTCTGACTCCTGACATGGTAATGCTCAGGCTTAAAGCGTTGCTGGGCAAATCCTCACTGGATGCAGTTGTGATTGATTTCAACTGTAATTTGTTTTTATGCAGTGGGGACTGTGTTTTTGTTATTTGATTTGTTTGTTGGTTTAATAGAGTAAGAGTGGATTGTAATTACTGAAGCAGGACCCAGAAGGCTTGAATAAAATCTTGGGTGACGAGGAAAAACCAAGAGGTAGCGAGCACCCTTGACTCAGTCCCCAGTGCCTTCTCCCCCCACAAAAAAAGGTGGTTTCCTGTTAGTTCAAACTGCATTTGAAGGTGGCTCTGGTGAGTGACTCGATTTGTCTGTCTGTACTTAGGACACTGCTCAAAGCTTCAGAGCAAACACCAGCTTGGATTCCCGGCTGTGGTGACTACCTGTGTGTGTCACGTTTCCCCCTCTGGTTTCCTTTCAGGGTGCATCACCGAGGGTTGTGTTCTCTTTCTGAGCTTGGGCTGTGTGTCTGTTCCACGCAGACACAGGAACTTCAAAGGCTTAACTGAATTGGGTTTGGTTTTCCTCTGATTTGGGATTTTGGGACTTAGCAAAGCCTGGGTTTTCTGTGTACACTGTTGTACAAAAACTGATCAGGGAAAGAAAGGGCCTATGTTACCAAGAGTGTTTTCCATGGAAAACAAACCTTGTGTTTTTAGTTTTATAGGTGAATATAGCATTCAGATTAGAACTAACCTGCCTCATCTCGGGTTTGAGGGTTCAGTGGATTGTGTGCCAGAGAAAATCCTTTCTAAGGAAGCATCAGTCTTCTCTAGGATGAGCAAACCTCCTTGTAAAAGAAAAGAGCAAGCCAAGATTTTGTTTAAAAAGTCATCTAAGAACAGTAAATAAAATAATCACTCCACCAGATAAAACCAGGCTAAATATACAACCACGAGTTACTTCCCCAGTAAGTAAAAGTATTTCTATACAAAGCTAGAGCCATCTCTCTTGATTGCAGAGATATATTTACTAGCATGGGCTGAGTAATTAGATAGGGGTAGCCTGCTTGTTTTAATTGCTTATACAAGAATTTATGGTAGTGGTTACTGAAGCTGCCTTCAACCTGAGCCTTTGGGTTTAGATTATAGTCGCTTTTGCAAGAGTGCTTTTCAAAATGAGCTGTGCATTCCTCTGAGAAACCTACTCTGGTTAAATCGGAGAAGGAAGATGAGTCACTGGGCTGGATTGCTAAGGAAGTGAAGGACACAGCTGCATCCATAACTTACCCCTGCTTCTTCTCTCAGTTGTATGAAAATAGTTAATTAGCTGCACTTCTGTGTAGAATTAGCCAGCTCGGGGAATTAGGCAGTAAATATATTTTTACAAATTAAATTTTGAAGTCCTTTTAAATAAAAAAACCAACCACCAAACAGTCCCCCCAGCCCACAAGCAGCACACCCTGACTAGGCCTCTGAATTTGTTGGGAGGATACCTTTCAGCTTTTGGTGTTGCAAGTGTTTACCTCAAATCATTCTGGAAAATGATGAAGTGTTTCTGTGGTATTTTAAAAACACAGCTAAGGATTCCTCTTTGGATATGTTCCACCTGATGCTATGGAGAGACACATGTTAAGAGCTGTTGGTTCAAAACTCAACTAAAGAGGATTTTATTTTTTTTTTGTACCTGTTGCTTGGTTGTCCATAATTAATGTCAAACTCTCACAGACTTTCTTGGCCCTGTATCATAACTCTCTCTGCCCAGAGCATAATTCTTTATGTTCCCCCCACATACCCTGGGTAAGTATACATTTCAAAGCCCAGCACCTGTTTTGTGACATGTGTTGGTGCTCAGATTTACTCAGGCACTAGAGCTGTTACACAAACATGTCCAATACAGCAGCACTTTCTGGATAATTTATTCTGTAGAAGCTTTTTCTGGCATTAGAAAAGGAAAAACCAGGCAACTTGTAAGGCAGTTGGCCATTCAGTGGCAATGACAGGCAGCTCAGCAGCAGTAACACAAAAGTTAATGCTCTTGGCCTGAAATATTTGGTAAGAAAACCCTTCAAATTAGTGTTTGAAGCTGTATCTTGATTTTTATTTTTTTAAATTTCTTTTTCTTTTGAAAGCAGCTGTTTGATTCTTCTGGGTTTTACATTTTCCTGTCCAGATGGGATTCTTCTCCAACCTTCCAGTGCAGACAGCTTGAAGCTTTCCAATCCAGCGCCGTTGCGAAACCCTTCTTTAGCTTGATTGGCTTTTGTGGTTGTCTTAATGTGCTGACAGGATTGTTCAGCCTTAATCAAAACAATGTATGAATTATCTTAAAAATGAAGATTTTAATTTATATGTCTCTTTTTTTTTTTTTTTTCTTGGAGAAACATTAGAAGGTGGCTTAGTTGGCAAGTTCAAGTCACAATAAGGAAATAGCAGGAACATGAGAATTACTAGTTGGGGGGGGAGTGCTACAATCCCAGTGTATTATTCCTTCCTATATGCTGCCAAAAGTAAGCTGATGGCCTTGATTTTTTTTTATTATATATATTTTTTTAAAGCTGTGTTGTTATTTCCTGTGGAAGATTGTGGTTCATAGTCTTAAATTTTACTTTTACATTAAAGTAGGATTAACTTCTCCCTTAAACTCATGTTGTAAGTATGTGTTGGTTTTAATCTTAAATGTTCTCTAAATTGGAAGAACCCTTATTTCTTACAAAGAAAAATGGCATTTCTGAAAGCAACTCTTCCTCTAATTTTTCATTATGCCCATCAGACTTTAATTTCCAGTGTTTTCCTGTCTATGTTTGTAGAGGCAACAGCCAGGCAGAAGACTTTCCTGCTAACTAGTGTAACAGCTCTGATGGGTTTTACGAGTTCTTTCCTAACTGCAGCTTCTTTTTTTAAGCAGACACTGGAAAAGCTGCTGTCTGCTCTTCTACTTCTACTCTTGAGTGGTACCAGAAGGATGGTGAACCCTGTTTTGAGGCTGAACTGGGACCTAACAAGTCCAACATACCTTAAACTTGAGTTCTGTTTTCTTTTTCTCCACAAAACCATCTGTCTTATGAAGAGACAGTGATTGATTTCAAGTGATTTGGAACCACAAACTTCATCTGGCAAGAAGGTGAAGGCCAACAAGTGGGAACGTGGGGAGCAGCGGTACAAGGTTTTGGGTCACATACTGTGAGGCCCTGCTTCTTCAGCTTCAGTCACAGGAAGGGGGGAGAGGTAGAGGTCCCTCTTTTGTTCTCTGCTAAATTTTCCCTCTTTTGTTTTTCTAAATGACAGCCATGACAGTAGTTAGTCGTGCCTCCTGCATTTGTGTTAGCCAGGCAGATGTTCCAGCAGGATACTTGGTTTAAAGAGGCTGGTAACAGGGAAGTGTCTGCTCTGTTTGGAGTCTCAAGTGAATGTGTGACTTATTTTGAATTCTTTTTGTAGTGCTGTGGTCACTGCTGAGTTTTAAAGATAGTGGAAATGCAGGAGTCTTCTCCTGGGAATCCAGTCTTTGATTTCCTGGATGGGTCAGGCTTCATGGGGTCCTTTGAAGACACCTGATGTTGGAAGAACGGGCCAAGATCTTACTGTGTTTTTATGCCAACCTGCCATTTTTTTGGAGGAGGGTGTAAGTTCTACATAACTTAAGGCTCAGTTTAACTGTTTCTTAGCAAGCAGCAGCTTTATATCTGCACAAAGGTTTTGGGATCACTTCAATGTCCCAGTTACACCTCTTCACACGGTGCTTTCTCAATCCATCACCACTGAATGATATGAAAACAGGTTAATATCTTAATAAATTACCCTGCTGTGTCTGGGGAGTTCTGAGAATGAGATGTCATTTCTTTTCACTCCTAATGCAACAAGGAAAGGTCATTCTAACATGACAAATCAGTGTAGTGAGCTGTAGAGCAAATTGCTTCATCTTTTCCCATATTTTGCTTTTTCTAGAAGCAGTAAAATAAGTATTTCTTTTTGAAAGTGATCTGAGCTCTGCCTGTCTTCCCTCACTTTTAAAGAAATACTCTTTAAATAATCAGTTGATGCTCTCAAGTGGAAGCAATTCTTCTATCCAATATAGCTATAGATAGACAAGCTCATAGATGCATGATGTGCTCTTGTCACCAAGTTACCTCTGACACTGACACACTTTCATTTTAAGAATATAATCTAAGATCTGCCTTTTCCTGTTCTTTACTCCCTGGAGCAAAGCTTCTATAGCTGTGAACATTACGTATCAGGGAGCATCTCTTGTTATTCCTTTATTTGGACTCTGGTCCATCAATAGTTTGATGCAGACTGGGTATCTCTTACTTTAAAGGAATGGTTTGTGAGATAATGTGTTGTGAAACCATCCAAGGTGTGCTTCCAGTGGTTGTGGAATGGAGCAGAGTTCAAGTTGAATGGTTTCAGTGTCATCCTCTTAACATTCAGTGATTCAGAGCCTGGTGGGTCCAAATTTGAATGTTTACTGGAAGTGAGGTCTTGGGGATGCTCTTCCAGCAAAATCTTCCTCTGAAGAGGTCTCAGGGGCAGCTCACCAGTGCCAGCCCATCTTTTGCTTTAACAACCAAACCATTCCAAGCTAACACTGTAATTGTCTGGTGTGTTAAAAGAATTACAGTAAATAAACCTGAGATTAACTCAGTTTGAGGTCCTGGGACTCATTAACACCAAACTCTCAGCAACCTGAAGTATCTAAGAAAGATACTTAGTTCTCAATTCTTACTAATTTCATCTTAATCTTACAGACTCAGGCCAACCATTTCAGTACATGCTTTGGAAAACTTACTAGTTGATTCTGCAAGTTTCCTTCAGGCCTCTGGTATTCCAGTAAATGACTCATTTAAATTTTGAGGAGGATGAGGCTAAGGAACTAAAATAAATGTAGTTGATTTGAAAACTAGGTCTTATATGTTTGTGGCAGAAGAGGATCAATCTATTTGCTGGTATACAGAGTGTATTTTAGTTTGGTGGGGGGGTTTATTCTCCATTATAGCTTAGATATGTTTGTTGAAAACAAAACAACCCCCAAACTTTAACTTCATGTGCTTTGTTGCCATAAATTTGCTTTGAAACCAGTAACTAAACTTTCTCCCATTTTCCCTCACTCTTGCCTGTATGGGAATATAAACACTGTTGGGTTTGAGGGTTGAGCAGGGAGTTTTTGTGGGGTTTTTCTTTCCAGTTTTGGTGTGGTCACTTGGAATCACCTTGGAATGGGCAGCAATAAGCAAGTAATGCTGCTTTTGAAGTATTTCTCCTAGAAAAACAAGAGATGGCATGTGAAAGTCTTGGTGGGGCGTTTTTTTTTGGTTACCACTTCTGTGTAAACAAGGATGTGGAAAAGGATATTATTTTTTTTTATTAGTTCCTTGTTAGGTAGACCTTTTCAGCACAAATTCAATTGCTGGGTTTGTGTTTTGAGTGCTTATTTCCATGAAGGCACAACTTCATGAATGAGAGTTAACAAAGCTTTAAAGCCAGAAGCATCAATCACAATTATGTACTTGGCCTCCTGCATAACACAAGCTAAATAATATTACTTTTGAGGTTTTGAAACAGGGAAAATAACCCTAAACTGTAGTATTTCTACTTATTTTTTTTGGTCAAAGGGAAATAACTAGCTAGGTGTGGAGTAAAAATTGCTCTTTTGGACTTTGTAGTAAATTCTTCCTGGTAGTTTCAATGTCATTCCCTTTTCACCCAGTTGCTCAGCTCTTGTGATGTGCTGCTGGCTTGAAGGCTTCTCTGGAGTGTTCACCTGGTGTTGCACAAAAAACAAACCCCAAACCCCAAGCTGCTTTTGGTAAAGAAAACTGCTGAAAAGAAAAGCAATCTGTAAAGCTATTCATGAAATCAAAGGGAAAGCATGCTGGTAGAAATGATATTGATTTGGACAGGAAAACTGGTGGGATGGGTGTTGGATTTAATTGTGGAGTGCTGAAATATGGGGTTTTATGGAAAAAGGGGCTAAACTTCAATTAACACTTGGGCCTATCTTGAATTTTTTACTCTTTCAGAGTAGCAGGAGCATTGATTTATCCAGTTTTGTTACTGGTTAACAGGGGCTTGATCCAGAAGTTGAAAATAAGAAGGTCAGAAACCCCATGACCTACAGTGGGATATTAAGGTGGCTTCCAAAAGTTACATCTTTCCTGCTCTTGCCCACATGGAGCTGCCAGGAGTGGCTAATCCTGAAGTGTTTGAATTGGTATTTGATGTTATGTAGCTGCTGACTTGGTGGGAGGAGGAGGTCAGATCCTGCTCTGTCACAGGGAGAGACAGTGGGTGGCATCAAGAAAGCCAAAGGCTTTAATACCTGGTTGGGAAGAGAGAGAAGGAGAACAAACCCACTCCACTGATCAGATGCCAAAGGCATGGATATCAGAATGGGTAAAAATCCCAGCAATAGGAAAACAGACCTGGATAAAATGTCCTCAGCTTCACTGAGTCTGTTTTACCTGTGTGGTTTGGAACTGTGGGGGAAATAATGCCTTTTATTTGGGAAGGAGAGAAGATGAGTTAGAAATTGCACCTATTAGGAGAGCCAACCCTCCTCTCTGCTGTCGTGTTTCAGAGCCAAGCTTCCATACTTGATGCCATTCTACATGCAGTTGAAAGCTGTGTGAAGAATGGGGCAAATAAAGTCATAAAAACAGTAGGGAATTTGATTACCAAAAAAAAAAGCATGAAGATGACTTTGTAGACTGAAGATGGTTTTGCATTTTCTGCCACCCTGTCAAAGTGGTGCTTAACACAGGACAGGGGTTAAGCTATTTAAAAGCCTGATCCTCAGTAACTCCAAATGCATGCTCAGGGTTGTTCCTCTGCCCTTTCCTGAATGATGCCCAGGATGCTTGTAACACAGAGGGAGGCACAGCCTTCATGGAAGCACTGAAGGTCTACAGCCCTCCTTTTCTATGCCGTTGGTGATCTCCTCTCACTGTTTCTCTTACCTGCCTTAGTTCCCCAGATAATTACAGCTGAATCCCCATGATGAAAAAGCCTCCTGTGCCCCACTGCCAGTGCAGCTTAGAAAGCCTCACAATGAGGGGAGGCACAAATGCTTTTCTTGAATACTTTTACAGTGCTGGGAGTGAGGAGCAGCTAGAAAGGCATCAATTAGAGATCACCTCTTACTGCTTCTACCCTGCCAAGCTGCTCCCATCTGCTCCAGTCCCATGCACAACACCACAACCTAACAGGGAGACAGCTGGACTACTGGATGAGCTCCCATAGCTTAGTTCTACAGCTCAGATTTAAGGTAGCACAGCTGTACCTATGCTGGCTGCCTCCCTGTCTGAAAAGACAACAGTATCTTAACATCCTTAATGCCATGCAAAAGTTTTTCTGGGGTTTTTGGTTGTGCCCAAAGAGTTGAGGTAAATGGGAACTAAATCCAGCTGGAAGCCTGTCACAAGTGGTGTTCCCCAGGGCTCAGTCCTGGGGCTGGTCCTGTTCAATGTCTTTATCAGTGGCCTAGATGAAGGGATGGAATGCTCCCTCAGTAAGTTCATGGATGATGCTAAACTGGGAGGAAGTGTCAGTCTGCTTGAAGGTAGGGAGGCTCTTCAGAGGGATCTGGACAGGCTGGATTGATGGGTTGAGACCAACAGGATGAGGTTCCACAAGGTCAAGAGCAGTCCTGCACATGGGACATAAAGACCCTGAGCAGAGAGACAGGCTGAGGCAGAGCAGCTGGAGAGCTGCTGGTGGAGAAGGACCTGGGGGTGTTGGGTGACTGTGACTGACTCGTGAGCCAGCAGTGTGCCCAGGTGGCCAGGAAAGCCAAGTGCATCCTGGCTTGTGTCAGACACAGTGTGGCCTGAGCAGGGATTATGCCCCTGTATTTGGCATTAGTGAGGCTGCACCTCAAGTGCTGGGTCCAGTTCTGGGCCCCTCACTCCAAGAAGGATCTCGAGGTCCTGCAGTGTGTTCAGAAAAGGGCAACCAGGCTGGGGAAGGGGCTGGAGAGCAGCAAACCTTCTGAGGAAAGACTGAAGGAGCTGGGGGTGTTGAGCCTGGAGAAGAGGAGGCTGAGGGGAGACCTTCTCCCCACCTGCCCTGCCCTGCCAGGAGGGTGCAGAGAGGTGGGTGCTGGTCTCTTCAGCCAGGGGCCAGGAGCTGGGACAAGGGGCAATGGGCTCAAGCTGGGCCAGGGCAGGCTCAGCTCAGCTGGGAGGGCAAAGTTCTTCCCTGGCAGAGTTGTGGGGCTGTGGCCCAGGCTGCCCAGGGAGGGGCTGAGTCACCAACCCTGGATGGATTTAAAAGCCGGGCAGACAGGGTGCTCAGAGATATGGGTTAGTAGAGTACAGGTATGGTTGGAATTGATGATCTCAAAGGTCTTTTCCACCCAGTGATTCTGTGGTCATGGAATCATTCATCATGATACTGGGTAGAGTCAGCACTTTGAGCAATTTCCCATGCTTTTGAGTGTAAATACAGTAAAAAATCCCCAACCAAACCTTTATAATTTGTTAGCAGATTTAATATCCACTCCCTGGGTCTTGGTAAATAACACCTTTTCCTTCCTGAGTTCTGTATCATTGACTAAAATTAAGCTTCATGGTAGGTTTAGGAAGGCTACTTTAATAAAACCAACCACAAGTTAATTAATGCCAACACTACTTGAGGGGCTGTGTCCCAAAACAAGACAAGTTAACAAATTCAGTGCCAGAGGTTTTTAAACAGCTGATGTTTTTCATTGTATTGGGAGAAAACTGCTGGAGAGCTTTGTATGTCATCAGGAGTTACCCAGTCTCTGGTTTCTAGAAGCATATTGCTGCTGCACATGCTCTAGAACAGACTTAATGTTATGAGCTTGGCTTTAGGATCCTACCTAATGCTTCACTTTGCTAATTGCAGTCGTTTTGCAGAGGATAAATTGGATGTTAACTGGATGGGTTCAGCCCAGAACTTTGCTGTGAAAAGGTCATGTAACTGTCAGCATTACAGTAATCTGTGAGGCAATAGAAAGTTTGGTGTTAACCCATGTAGGAAACCAGCAATGGCTTCATTTTACATTGCTAGGTAACCCTGTTGGGTTTGTGTTACCTTAGAGGGATAATGACTAGATGAAAGGGATGGTATTTGCATGCTATAGAAACACCAGCAGTAGGAACAGCTTCAGTGCCCTGACACTGGATTTGCTATGAGCAACAGATGTTAGGTAACACTTGGTATGTCCTTCTGGCTTTGTCCCACTCTGAAAACAGATGTTGCAGCAGTTGACACGAGGCTTTCAACAAGTTATCTGCTCATCCTTCAGCTGTTTCACCAACAGCACCCCCTGCATATCCACTTCACAAGTTCCTTCTAATTCTGAACTCAATCCAGCCAATATTCAGTGTGTTTCAACTGTGACTACAATTAAGGCTGCCCAGAATTCACTTAACTCAAGCATTCTGAGGTAGGCTTTCCTTAAAATGCCATGAAAACCTCTGAACCATCTGCATGTTTAAACCTTTGTGCCACTCCACACTGCCTGGGTAGCTCCTCAACGTTGTGATCTGTTCCTCTGGGGCTCAGCATGCATGGTGTTGCTGTAAAATCATTTCAGAAGCGTGAAAGGAACCCACTGAAAACTTTTTAAGAGGATCAAGTCTCTACAAACAGCACAATAGACTGGAGAATGTAGTAAGTAATGAGTTCACATTATTCATAAGCCCAGGGATTTGTTAATTGTAGTTGGGAATTGCATAGAAGAGGAAAGGTTGGGTTGATCATAAAAGGAATCTTAATTTGGTATTTTAAAGTCTGTAGATCTAATTTAAAACTTGTCAGTTCTAAAAAAATTTGACTGGGAATAAATAAGACTCAAAGATGTCTTTAAACCAGCCAAGACCTGCTGAACCAGCCAAAACCACTGCTGAACGTGCTGGACACAACCAAAATTGCTCAAGGGCCAGGAAAAAGGCTTCAGGTTGTGATTGTTGTAAGGCAGAGGAAAGCCAAGCTCCTGGCTGGTTAGTAGGGTGGCTTTGGCTGCTTCTCCCCAAGAGGAGATAGGAGGCTGATGAAACAGGTTGCTGCTTGTGACATTCTCACCATGACTTCTGCACTGCAGGTGCTTTGTCCTGCAGTTATGTTATGAGGAAGTTGTGTGTCACACTCATTTGAGTCTGTGTAAGTAAGTCTTCAATACAAGTCAGCATCTTCTAAGTGGTGATTCCCCAGAAACACAACGTTAGGGCTCTGGGTTTGCTTGTTCAAACCTCTGATTGCAAACACAATATACACAACACCCATCCCTTCAAGCACCTGTTGCTTGGAAGCAAAATTCCAGTGACTTTGATTTACCATAACTGCTTTTGAATTTTTAAAGCAATGTAGATTGCCTTTTTTAAAGAAAACTTCTCTGGCTGTATCCCCATACAGTCAGGAGGCAGGAGAGGGGTACAAGAGACAGTCAGTCCAGTTGTTATCATAAAGTTTAGCATGGTGGAGTTTCTGATCAGTGTGTTTTGGGAAATGAGTCTCCAGGAATTCAGCATGTGCCATACCTGAGGTGTAAGATGGTGTCTTTAAAGGCTGTGTATCATATGTAGAGGTGGGAGCAGTGACCTGGTCTGTTACTCAACCCTTTCCACAGTGAAATCCTGTTTTTACTTACAATTTACTCAAACTGCAGTAATTGAGGCTCAAATTTTCCATGAAACTGCGGTCGAGGAGGAGTCATGATGTCAGTGCAGTGATAAAAGCACACTAAGCTCCTTGCAAAGCCAGCCCCTGGAAACACAAAGCCTTGTGCACCAGTTCATTTCACTGTGCACCAGTTTGCCCTCAGAGGGATGCTGTTTGCCACTTGTTAAGATAAATCCAGGTGTGTTTGTGTAGTGTTCTGTTCATACACCAATGAGTGGGGGAAATAAAGACCTCTGCATTCAGGTTGGTGTTGGGACACTGGTTCAAGCTAAGCCTTGAATTCATAGAATATACTGAGTTGGAAGGGACCCATAGAATCCCAGCCTGGTCTGGGTTGGAAGGGACCCCAAGGATCACAGAGCTCCAACCCCCTGCCACAGGCAGGGACACCAACCTAGAGCTACACAAGTTTGCCCAGCACCCCATCCAACCTGGCCTTGAACACCCACAGACACAGGGAACCCACCCCCTCTCTGGGCAGCCCCTTCCAGCCCCTCACCACTCTCTCTGTGAAGAAGAAACCATGAGGATCATCAAGTCACAGAGCAGCAGTACCAACCTTCTACCTGCCGAGCGCCGCACATCATGGGATGCTCTCAAAGCATCACTACTGGTGCTGCTTCTGGGACTACCCAAATTAATCCTCTTTGTGTGCATTTGAAGAATATCCTCCTCATTCTTCTTATCTCTTTGCTTTTTCCTAGTGAGTGTTGAAAAAGTGGAATTAAAGGGACTGGCACAGAAGAAGAATGAAAGAAACGTTGAATATTCCTTTGAGGTGAGTTTTGGTGATGGCTTTGGGGTTTTTTTACTATGAAGGAAGTATAACACTTGAGGAGTTAAAAGAAGATCTCAGACTTTATTGGTAATTCCAGAAATCATTCTTATGGAGCTCCTCAGAGATAGTATTTTATAATCAGTGATTTGAAAGAAGTGATGAACTGATGATGATGCAGAGCAGGACACAGGCAAAATAAGAATACTCACTGTAACACAGCAGGTTGTAATAAGGGATGTATTTAGGGGAAAAATATCATGCCCCATTTACACAGTGGGTATCTAGGTGCTGGAGTGCAGGAGCCAGGAAGAATTGAAGTCTGGACAAACAAGATAATTTAAGACAAGCAGTGCCACACGTGTGGGAAAGGCTGGTCATTTATCTCTACAGTCAGCGTTGAGGGGAGTTTGAGACTGGGGTGTGTGGTTCAGGCGTTACTGGTTTGAAAAGGGGGGGGCTGGGGAGTCCAAAAAACAGCCATGGGAATTGCTCAAGGCTTGGGGAGAGTGCCATGTAGGGAGAGACTCGGAGAGTTTGGCTCCAAGATGACCTGAGTATCATGTAAAAGTGCTTTCAAAGGGAGGAAGATGTTTTACAGTAAAGGGGACGTTAATCTAGCAGAAAAAGGCATTACAGGAACCAGTGCCTGAAAATGGAAGCCAGGCTAATTTAAACTGGAAGTGAGAATAGTTTCTTTGGAATGAGAGTGGTTAGCCACAGGCTGCTTGGAGAAGTGGCTTCGCCCTGGGTTTTACGCAGCTTTTGGAGGTTTGGACATTGCTCATATCAGGGATCACTTGGTTCTCTGAAGCCTTGTGTTAGCAGCAGAGACTGGGTCCTGGGTGCTGCTGAGACAGAACCACAAACCCCTTTTCTCCCATCTAGCTGGATTGATGTATTTCAAAATTCAGCACTCTAAGCCCAGAAAACATCTTTGGTTTGCTTCATGAGGCAACAGAGCCAAACAGTAGGTAAGAAAGGGAGAACCTGAAAGAAAATGGACAGTAGAATTGTAGAATTTCCCTTATCCACCAGTTCTACCAAAAGAAAGAGGCTTTCCTTAAAAGTTCCACCCCAGATAGAGCATCAGTTCAGCATCTCCTTGTAACACTGACAGCATTACCCTCCCCACGACTCGATTCATGGATAATTTCTGAACCCCATGAGTGTTCCAAATGTCATCAATATTAGAAAGGATTTTTTTTTTCCAAAGAGTTTTAAAAACCTTTATGAATTATGCAGCTGTCTGGACTCCAGTTACTTATTACTAGCATTGTGAAACATCTTTTCCTATTATATTTTTTTTATTCCTATAAATACCAGAAAGTGCTTTTACCAGTATTTCACTTGACAGCTTGTAACTGAACAGCCTGTAGTTTAGCCAAACTAATAAATTGCTATTTACTGGGTTAGAAACCCAACTATGACATGTTTTGTTTAGTAGCTTGGGAATAGAAGGTCAATAGATAGAGCAAATTGAGTGTTTTCAGCCTCACTTGGCAATGCTGCCATTGTGGAAGTTAGCAGAACCTAAGTTGTACCAAATGTTGAGTTATTACAAAACTAGAAAGAGAAACTTAATTTCTGAGATTGCTCATGCCTCTAAAAAAATATATATACATTTCTCACAAACTTCAATAAAAACCCCTCCCCACACCACAGGCTTTGGAAAACCAGCCACTTTAAAAGGGATTTTTTTCTTCATTTCTTTCCCCCCCCTCCCCTTTTTGTGTAACCACTCTGCAGAGAGGAAATGCCTCCATTATGTAATATATTTTGAAATACTCTCATCAGTCTTTTTGGCAGCATTCTGATGGCTGGAAAAACTTAGTGTATGTCTTCAGTTGTCATTGAAACCGGTGTCATGTGAGAAGGTGACCTCCTGATTCTTACACACATAAACCCAGCAGCTTCCCCAGTCACAGAATCACAGACTCACAGGGGTGGGAAGGGACCTCCAGAGCCCATGGGGTCCAACCCCCTGCCAAAGCAGGGTCCCTAGGACAGGGCACACAGGGCGGTGTCCAGACAGGGCTGGAATCTCTCCAGAGAAGGAGACTCCACACCCCCTGGGCAGCCTGGCCCAGGGCTCCCTCACCCTCACTGGGAAGAAGTTCTTCCCCACATTGGGGGGGAACTCCCTGTGCTCCAACTTGAGCCCATCACCCCTTGTCCTGTCCCCACAGACCCTGAGCAGAGGCTGCCCATGTCCCCCTGTGTCCCACCCTTCAGCTATTGATCCCCAGGGATCAGATCCCCTCTCAGTCTCTTCTCTCCAGGCTGAACAGCCCCAGCTCCCTCAGCCTTTCCTCACAGGGGAGATGCTCCAGGCCCTTCAGCATCTCCAGAGCCTCCTCTGGACTCTCTCCAGGAGATCCCTGGCTGTTTGATCCCAGGGAGCCCAGCACTGGACACAACACTCCAGGTGGGGCCTGAGCAGGGCAGAGCAGAGGGGGAGGATCCCCTCCTGTCACCTGCTGGCCTCACTCATAGTTCTGAAGATCTGTGTGCCTTCCAAACACCCTGAATAGATATCTGAAGGGACTTACCATGGCCAGACTCAAGCTGCTATTCTACATGCCAAGAATATGCCAACTTCAGGCTCAAACTAATCACCTACCAACTAATAAATGCCTCCATATCTAAGAATGTAATGACTTAATGCAGAAAGCATATGGGAAGAGCTACCAAACCATTGCCTTCTCCTAGGGCAGCTGTGGGATGGTGGCTGAAGAACGTAGCTAGAGTGGTAACAGCAAGTTCCATTTCTGAGCTTTTGCCTTCTTTTTTTTTCCCCCTGCAGTGGGGTGATTTGCTGCCATCTTCAACTTTGCATGGCATATGGAGGTGATGAATTATAACTGGGCAGCAGTGTGCCGTGGTGGTGTTCCTATTGTCCACCAGATGCCATAAACCAGCTGCTTTCTTTAACAATAATAATAAAAGGGGAGGGGGGGAAATTTCCATTACTTAGTAGTCTGGTCCTTAATACTGGATGTCTGCAGCATGCAATGGCTGTGTAAACTATGAAGTGCTTTTTTTTTTAAGCATTGGGAATAGTTGTTAAGTAGAATAACAGCAAGGATCAGGCAGTGAGGGAGGAGTGAGTAATAGTTCCTTGTGCACCAAAAAGAAAAGCTTTTCCTTATTGGCATCACACAAACTTTCTTGCAGTCTGTGGGGAGCATTTGATACCTGTTGTTGAGCTTTTGGAACCAAATTTCAAGCCCTTTTAACTTAAACTGAATGCTTTTTTTTACTTCCTAAGGTCCTGTGGTCTGATTCTTCAGTGACATTGGTAACCAAGTCTTCTGCTGAAGTGACTGAGTTTATTTCAAAGGTAAAGACAACGTGAAAAATGCTTGGAAACCAGAGAGATAGTTTGTCCCTCTGTGTAGTTTTACTCAGTGACATGTTTCAGAGTGTACTGAGATAACACAAATAGATCAAATTCCATAAAATGTTTGGCTTATAAATCGCTGCACCTTGAATCTCACATGAGTAACAAGTCTTCTCTCCTCTTGTTATTTATAATATCCTCCACCTTCAGCTATCTCAGCTGTATCCAGAAGAAAACTTGGAGAAATTCATTCCTTGCCTAGCTGGTCCAGATTCATTTTACCTGGAAAGGAACCACATGGACCTGGAATCGGACCTTAGGTATGCTGGGGTTTTCTGCTGGGGTGGATTTTTACCTTGACACTGGGTTCTTTTCACCAAGTGGAGAAAAGAACCAAGAACTAGAAGTATTTTATTCATATTCTAAGTCACTTTCAAGAAATTAGAGCCTGATCCTAAGCACTGTTTTTTGAGGTTCTGCTAATTCCAGCACACAAGTATTTTTCAGGAAATCTTTCTTCAGAAATACAGATGGTAATAATATTCCACATGAAGTTTTCTGGAGGCCTGACATTTCCTCATTCCCTGTTGAAAACAAATAGAGGATCATTGGCTTTGCAGAAGCTTGGTTTGAGCTCAAAAAAATAGCCAAAATTGCTTTTAAAAAGGAAAAAAAGAGAGGAAAAACTAGTTGCCTGAGCAGTCAGCCTTCTGTGTTGAGGGATGGGGTGGGGGGTTCCCCCCCTACCCAACCCTTTCACAGAGTCTTTATCATCTGGGTTGGTTTAGGTGGTTGTTGTGTTTATTTGACTTGAATTTACAAAATGTAGGTTTGTGTGTATTTGTAAAAGCATTATGTTTCTGAAAGCCAGCCACAGCTAAGAAATTCTTGCAGCTTTAACTAGTCCCTCCTCACACTGTCACAAATCACCTAGCCATTATCTGATCTTCAAAGTCACCATCTGTGGCAGGGGACAGTGATTCTCTCTTGCTAAATACACAGAAAAACCAGGTTGGAAAAGCCCTTTAAGCTCATCAAGTCCAACTGTCCCTGTCCTGAGCTAAACCAGATCCCTGAGCACCTCATCTCCCCTCTGTTCAACACACCCAGGGGGGTGACTCAGCCTCTCCCTGGGCAGCCTGGGCCACAGCCCCACAACTCTGCCAGGGAAGAACTTTGCCCTCCCAGCTGAGCTGAGCCTGCCCTGGCCCAGCTTGAGCCCATTGCCCCTTGTCCCAGCTCCTGGCCCCTGGCTGAAGAGACCAGCACCCACCTCTCTGCACCCTCCTGGCAGGGCAGGGGAGGTGGGGAGAAGGTCTCTCTCTCCTCCAAAGATCTCTCCCTTCCTCCCTCAGAACTGAAATCATTCTGCTAGGAAAATTTGCAGGACTTCCAAGTATTTCCTGCTACTACCATCCATATCTCTGCAGTGTATTAAATGATATTTTATATTACCAATGAACTCTTTGGTGGGCCTTCCACTAGACACCTATTTTCCCTAGGTCAAGACAGGCTTTTCTCCACCTTTGGCAGGACCATGGGGATATTCTTTTTCCACACCAGAGCCAGCAGGTGTATCCCTAGATTATTTTTCCCAGCATGAATGTTTCAAACAGCCCCCTCTCTGTGTGTTGAGGATCACAGCCCATCGATGAGAAGAGACAAGGGGTTGCTGCTGCCTCTGTGTAGCTAGGAACAGCCTCGGTGAATCTAGGTTAATAGAGCAGCAGGCTGCGTTTACACAGTGAGGGCTGGATCTCTGGAGCAGAGAGAGAAGCTGGTAAGTGCTGTGTATTGGAAAGAAAGCAATGCAGAGAGCTCTGATTTTCAAAGGTGGAAAGCACAGGCTCACAGAACTATAGGGGTGGGAAGGGCCCTCCAGAGTCCATGGGGTCCAACCCCCTGCCAAAGCAGGGTCCCTAGGACAGGGCACACAGGGCGGTGTCCAGACAGGGCTGGAATCTCTCCAGAGAAGGAGACTCCACACCCCCTGGGCAGCCTGGCCCAGGGCTCCCTCACCCTCACTGGGAAGAAGTTCTTCCCCACATTGGGGGGGAACTCCCTGTGCTCCAACTTGAGCCCATCACCCCTTGTCCTGTCCCCACAGACACTGAGCAGAGGCTGCCCATGTCCCCCTGTGTCCCACCCTTCAGCTCTTGATCCCCAGTGATCAGATCCCCTCTCAGTCTCTTCTCTCCAGGCTGAACAGCCCCAGCTCCCTCAGCCTTTCCTCACAGGGGAGATGCTCCAGGCCCTTCAGCATCTCCAGAGCCTCCTCTGGACTCTCTCCAGGAGATCCCTGTCCCTTTTATGCCAGGGAGCCCAGCACTGGACACAACACTCCAGGTGGGGCCTGAGCAGGGCAGAGCAGAGGGGGAGGATCCCCTCCTGTCACCTGCTGCCCACACTCCTGATGCCCCCAGGATCCCATTGTCTCTCTCAGCCCCAGGGCACACTGCTGACTCATGGCCACCCTGTTGTGCACCAGGACAGGCTGGAACAGGCTGCCCAGGGATGTGGTTGAGTCACCTTCCCTGGATGTGCTTTAAAAAAGGGTAGATGAGGTGCTCAGGGATCTGGTTTAGCTTAGGATGGGAATGGTTGGACTTGATTTTTAAAGGTCTTTTCCAACCTTGTGTTTCTGTGACCTGCAGGTCCTTCTCCACAGAAAGCACATTTTGGGTCTTTGTCATTATTTTTTACTCAAAGCTTCTTAAAAATCACAAAGACACAGTCAGGATACTCTCTTTATTAAACAATTTTCTCCACCTTTTCAAATCCATAGAAGATTGGGCAGGAGGCAGGAGAGCTTGCATGATGATGAGAAGTTTAGTCATCCTGGTGAATACACTTTATACATTACAAAGTTGTAGGAGATTTGCCATTTTTTCCAAGAAGAGACACAGCAATCCCAGGGAAAATAGAACATAAGTTTTACAGCCTTTTCCCCTTTCTTTGCCAGACTCTGCATCTGCTGTTTATCTCAAAGAAGGGAAAATTAAATAACAGCTACATCTATATTTTATGGTCTGCAGGTTTGTGGATTTAAAAGGAAATTTTCAAGTTTATATTTGAACATTTTCTGCCTAAGGAGCATTCAGCCTTCCTAAATTAAGCATCTGAAACCATAAATGGAGTGAAATCCACCCAAAAGTAATGTGTTTTAGGATTAAGAATATCCCTACATTTCAAGTCTACCTTGATTCAGAATTGCATGGTGTTAGTAGTTATAGAGATCACTCAATGTTTTAGTCTCAGAATTTCAAAATGTCATGTACAGCCTATGATCATGATTGCACAGGCAGCTGGGATTTGAATATAACTGAATTGGGGGGGTGTGTGATTTGCTTGTGATGAACCTGCAGGTATTTGGCACCCTTACCTTCCCATGTGGTGAAAAACGACCACGTTAGAAAGTTCTTCAGCACTTCATCTCCTTCACAGCAACTTCAGAGTTCAAGTAAGTGTAAATAAAAGCTTAAAACAGATAAATTACTTTTTTTTAATTGATATACATGTCATAAACTGATGCTACTTGTAACTTCTGTTCCCTGTTTTTTGTAGATCCTGGCAACCCCTCCCTTTATAAAGTAGGAACTACGCTGGGAACATCTGGAAGGTGAAGTATTTATTTTGTTTACATGTCTTCTGGTTAGTCACAAAACCCCATTAAAAAGGTGATTATCAGTCTCCCCATGGGGATATCTTTGCATCTATACTTTCATATTTATTCCTAGAAGATTCATAGAAGGCAGGAAAACCTGTGAGCCCCCCATCTGAGTAGTGCTGCTCAGAGGTGTAAAGCTCTAACTGGTAATTGCCATCAGCACCTCAGTGCTGAGCTTTGGTGGTGGATGATTTCTTCATGGTCTCAGTCATGTGTTTTAAAGGAGTTATGATCAGCCAAAGTGTAGGCACAGATCTTGTCCTCCCTAGTGGAAATCTCCATGGGCAAGGGGACACTAGAGCATCTCTGCAAGGGTTGGGTTTTTTTCCTCTACAGCATTTTAGAATGTTTCCACGTACAACAGGGGTTTTCCTTTCAGAGGGAGGAAGGAGAAACCTCTTCCAAAGAGTTTGGAATCAGCCTTGGCAAAAGAAGCAAAGATGCTCTCTTGACTTTTAAGAGGCAATTTTCATTTTCTCCAGCAAACAAACCCCAGGACCCTCCAAGGAGCCAGTACTGTGGGGTATTTTGTGTAAAAAAAGAAATTCCACCGGGCTGTTTTGTGGTTCTTTTTAATAACACAAAGCAGAATTATCCCCTAACCTTTTGTTTGCTGCCAGAGAAGCAGTAGAACATATATTACCTGTGATTATAGCAGGAGACCTCTGCTTCAACTGGAGACAAACTGCACTGCTTTTATTGCTCTGCTGATCAGTGTAGGTACAAACCTGTAGTACGGAGCAAACAGTGATTTTACCAGAATCCTGAAAGCTGTAGTATGGCTGTAGTAGTAGAACTCTGTGCAACGTGGATTTGGTGTCCTTAATCAAATGTTTGTCCTCCTTTTGCAGACCCATCTGTGGAGTGGCTGGCATTCAGTCTTCTCAGAACCACGTTCAGCACTCGGCCGCTGCTCCCGTTGCACTACCCCACTGCTCCCACGCGGGAGGTACCGGCTCATCGCTGGCCTATCGCACCCAGATGGACACCTCTTCTTCACCCATGTTAATGTCTTCCAGCCCCCAGACCCCTCAGACACAGGAGCAAAACGGCATCTTAGACTGGCTCAGGAAACTACGGTTGCACAAGTACTACCCTGTCTTCAAACAGCTCACGATGGAGAAGGTAGGGCAGGAGACTGGGACAAGGGGAACCAGCTTTTAAATCAGCCCTAGTGCTGAGAGAGTCTGCAAACATCTGTGTGGAGAGTCCCAGAAGTGTCTGGCTCACGCTGCAGAGGATTGCACCCTCTCAAAGCAACAATATTTGGATGAAAACCACCTTCTTCCCATTTTCCATCTGTGTTGTGTCCGAATCCTGGGCCGGTCAACAGCTGCTGTCTGTTGCAGAGTTCTTCACTCAATGCTTTGGAGATCCTGTGTGCTGCCCTAGGAGCTCTGCTTTGGCTCCTTGGGCATCCCTTTGATCTGCAGCACATAACTAACATCTGTTGATTTATTTTTTTTTAAAACTATTCATTTATTTCTCCTTCTAGATTCATTTTTCTCCCAAAACACTCAGCTATCCATATCTTTTAAAAATCCTGATGGGAACATTTAGCACATGCACATATCTGCAAGTTGAGGTTTTTGTTTCCTGCAGAAACTCCTGGGGAAAAATAATCCCTTGTGTAGTAAGAACCACGAATGTGCTGGATTGGATGTAAATAGAAACCTTTCACTGCATTCACCCGGCTCCAGCTGTGAAGTTAGGATCCTCTCTCACTGTCTCTTAGCCTCGCACGCCCTCCTGTGGGCTCAAAGCTCGCCTTGAGCCAGGGCTGGATGGCTTTGTGCCGGTGATGGAATGTTGGATGTGTTTAATTTTCACCCTTACTAGTGTCTTCTGGCAGGGGAAATTATACAGAGTGGGGATTTTCTTCAATAAAGTAGCAAAACTATGCAAATCCCCATGTGCTTGAAGACAGCATATTTTGCTGGCTTGGAATTTTGATTATATTATAAGTTTCCCTGGTTTATTTCCATCCCCTCTGTCTGTTTTATTATAAAATCTCATTTTGGGGTATATTTTGCACATGCACATTGATTTCCATGTTAAGTGACATAATGAGGAAAACCAGAGTGCTTTTTCTAAGAGAACCAGATCCTTAAACTCATTTATGGCACAAAGTTCTGTTTTAATCTGGACACAGATTCCTTCACCTTCATTGTGAAGAGGTATTCTAGACACACACCTCATTAAATTCAATCTACAGGTGTTTTTTCATTCATCCCAGTGCCCCACACTTTTATTCCACACTGTGTAATTGAAAACTGGAGTAGAGAATTTGAATTATTATGTGTTTAAAGGGGGGGGGGGGGAGGAAAAAGGCTTTTAAAGTTTCCTCTCAGAATTCTCTTACCTGAAAATACAAAGGGGAATATTTCATGCTGTAAAACTAAGCACATGGCTCTTTTTTTTTTGTTACAAGTTTCTGAGTCTTACTGAGGAAGATCTCAACAAGTTTGAATCCCTCACCATGGGAGCAAAGAAGAAGCTCAAGACCCAGCTGGAGTTGGAGAAGTAAGTGATGGGGGAAAAAAACCCTGTCATTTTAAGGTATTTAATGCAACTTTTACAATGGTCTCTGCTTTTAGAAGCTGAAGGAGCTGGGCTTGTTCAGCCTGGAGAAGAGAAGGCTGTGGGGGTCCTCATTGCAGCCTTCCAGCCCCTGAAGGGAGCAGAGGAACAGGAGGGGGATCAGCTATTTAAAAGGGGAGATAATGGCAAGACAAGGGGGATGGAGTGAAGCTGAAGGAAGGGAGGTTTAAATTAGATCTTAGGGGGAAGCTCTTTGCAGAGAGAGTGGTGAGGGGCTGGAAGGGGCTGCCCAGAGAGGGGGTGGGTGCCCCATCCCTGGGGGTGTTGAAGGCCAGGTTGGCTGGGGCCCTGGGCACCCTTGTGTAGCTCCAGGCCTGGAGGTTGGTGTCCCTGCCTGTGGCAGGAGGTTGGAGCTCTGTGCTCCTTGGGGTCCCTTCCAACCCAGACCAGGCTGGGATTCTGTGATTTAGGTTTTGGGCTTACCACCTACCTGAGATGCCTGGGGTAGGAGGGAATTGGGCAAGCAAGCTGCCGAGCGGTGGGGTTTGCAGGCTCAGGTGATGCTCACACAGACCCAGGATGCTCAGCAGGACTTTTTCTTCCTAAGATGTGACAATTTTCTGGCTCCCAGTCAGTGTGGACAGAACACAGCTACTTTGAGAGCCTCCTCCATGTCCTGCAGTGACCCGAGCCAGCTTGGCTGTGTGTTGCCAGACGATACCTGAATGAGATCTGGACTTTGTGTGGGGCCAAACCACCAAAAGTCAGTGTTGGTGCAGGTCACCCCAGTCTCAGGAAGATCACAGCTCTATTTGGTGGTGGTGATACAAAGGAGGCCAGCTCTCTGTGCAATATTAATCACCCTCTGGGGAAAACCAATGCAACAGATTGTCCTATTTTGATATCTCTGCTTGGAGGGAAACGTTTATTCTGCAGCTACTGCAGTTACTTAAAAGCAATTAAAACAATCCAAAGCCATGCCTGTTTCTCAAAGCTCTTTGGTGCTTTTCCAGGGTTTTTCCATGAAAACTTTGGACTGCATTTGGCTTCACTTTGGGTCTGGCTTGTAGGGCTGGGTTTGGGATGTGCTTACGTAACGCCTGGTGGGGTTGAGTCACCATTTGGTGATGCTTTTCCTTGTACAAATAACTGTCTGGCCAAAAGGCTGAAGGTGAACTGCTGGCAAGAAGCCCTGGTCAAGATTGTTGTCATTTCCCAATGTTCCCATTGGAAATTAGAGCAACTTTTATTATGGTGTCTGCTTCAGGTTCCTTCAGAAATGGATTGATCTGTTGTCCTTACCCCCCAGTTTTTGTTTCTTCATAACCTTTCTCCTTCCCCCTCTAGAGAGAAATCAGAGAAACGGTGCCTGAACCCCACACCACCTTCTTCTGTTACCAGCAGCGGAGTGGCAAGGGTTCCCCCCACCACGCACGTAGGGCCTATCCAGAGCATTCGGGGCAACCATGCTGCAGGTAAGGAGGAGGAGCAGAGGACACCCCTTGTGCTCTGGAGGCTGAATACGTCCTTGCACACGAGCCAGCTTGTTCTTACACCACTTTATCACTAACCTGCCATAAGCTTTATCTTCAGAAATGCCCTCAGCCTAACAGGGAGCGATGGAAAAAGTCTGATTCCTGCATATAATGGAGTGCAGTTAGAAGGAGTTGCCTCTTAGGCCTCCAGACTCCTGCTTCTCAGCTGATGTGTAGCTCTGTACATCATGAGCATCACTCTGTTAGATGTCAGATTCAGACCTGTCAAGTGGGTGTTGCCAGTTGTGTCTGCATCCCCTGACTGCTCACACACCCTTTCCCTGCAGAGCTGCGAGTGGATGTGGATCAGCCAGCTCACCCTCTGCCCCGGGAGGGCAGCTCTTCCGAGTATTCCAGCTCTTCTTCCAGCCCCATGGGGATCCAGACGAGGGAAGAGAGCTCGGACAGCGCTGAGGAGAACGAGAGACGTAAGCAGAACCCACCTGAGAGGGTGCCTGCGGTGCCCAGCTTTGCCTAGCAAAGCCCCTGTGTTCACAGCTGTTTCTCTCCCCAGGTTTAGAGATTCACTTGGACGGGTCGGAGAAGGAGAAGCCGGTGATGTTGCTGAATCATTTCACTTCCAGCTCTGCCAGGCCCACGGCTCAGGTCTTACCGGTGCAGAACGACGCAGGCTCCAACCCATCCGGCCACCACGCTCTGCCCATGCAAATGATGTCAGCGGGTTCCAGTCATATCGCCCCCATCCGGATGCTGAATTCGGTGCATAAATCAGACCGTGGCAATGCAGACATGAAGCTGCTTTCATCGTCTATGCATTCACTTTTATCTTTAGAAGAAAGAAGCAAAGTTTCTCCTGGACCCAGAGGCAGCATCAAAATGGAGAAGAGCTTTGGAAACGCAGTGGTGGATGTAGCCATGGCTGCAGCTTCTCCCCACCAACCCTTGCAGGTGCTGTCGGGGGCTGCTGAGAACAGCTCCCCCACATCCACCATTAACTTCGGTCCTCGAACCAAAGTCATCCACGCTTCGACCCTGGACAGAGTGATAAAGACAGCTCAGCAGCCAGGACTGATCGTAGAAACCAGTACCGCTGCCACTGTCACATCCAGCACAGTCTTCCACGTGGCTCGTCCACCCATCAAACTCCTGGTGTCTTCGTCTCTTCCTACCGATTCTGCCATGGCTGGGCAGACCTCCTGCTCCAGTAATATGCAAATAACGGTGTCCCCTGCAATAATCAATCCCCGGACTGCTCTGTACACAGCCAACACCAAAGTTGCCTTTTCTGCGATGAGCAGCGTGCCAGTGGCGCCGATGCAAGGCAGCTTCTGCGCCAACAGCAACGCGGCCTCCTCCAGCACCCACCCCTCCACGTCGTTTGCCACCATGGCCAATCTCCCCAGCTGCCCCGCGCCCAGCTCCAGCCCCACGCTCTCATCCGTCGCCGAGAACAACTTCTACAGCAGCAGCAGCAGCAGCAGTAGCAGCAGCAGCAGCAGCAGCAGCAGCAGCACCGGATCCGCTGGGAGCATCCCGGTACCCAATCAGAACCATCATCACCATCACCACCAGCAGCAACAGCCGCAGCCGCCCGGGTGTATGGTGTGCAGCTCCTGCGGGTGTAGCGGGAACTGCGGTTCGAGCGGGATGACCGTCAGCTACGCCAACTATTTTCAGCACCCGTTTTCAGGACCTTCCATGTTTACTTTCCCATTTCTCCCCTTCAACCCCCTGTGTAGCAACGGCTACATCAACACTCAGCAGTACAACAGCAGCACGACGTTCCCTGTGGTCCACACCGCATACAACAGCGGTATAGCACCGGACTCCGTCATGACCGGACAGTCGACGTTTGCGGTACCGCCGATGCAGAACTTTATGGCAGGGACAGCTGGGGTGTATCAGGCACAGGGAATGATGGGAAATGGCAATGGTTCCAGTCACAAAAAAAATGGGAATCTCTCCTGTTACAACTGTGGGGCCAGTGGGCACAGAGCTCAGGACTGCAAACAGCCTCCCATGGATTTCAATCGGCAAGGTAAAGGCAGGTGGAGGGGATGGGGGCAGGATGTGGCTGACAGGTGGAGCTCTCTTTTACATACACAGCTGTTTCTACCTTGTATATTGAAAAAAGCCTTGGGTTCTTAAACACTGGTGGTTTGGAGTCAAAAGTTGAAACTCCTGTGCAGACACAACAGGAGGACAGGGCCCATGTAACACCCTGGGTCAGACCTGGGTGCTCTGCTGGGCTTCTGGGAAGGGGAGAAGCACCCAGGAAGAGGGAGGAAGGAGCTCCCCTGGACAGACTGCAGAGGAACTGCTGCTTTTATACCTTGTCATCCAGCTCATCCTTGGTTATAATTGCAGATTCCCTGGGAGGTTTGCAAACATCTCCAGTCCTCCTTCCCCGGCCTGCCCAAAATAAGTGAGGAGTTACCATTGGAAACACAGAGGTCCCGTGTTTGCTGCTATAGTGCCTTTGTAGGGCCTGTTCCCACCATGGTTACAGACCAGGCTTCTCCAGGAGAGCCCTGAAATCCCACCTGGAGTGTTGTGTCCAGTGCTGGGCTCCCTGGGATAAAAGGGACAGGGATCTCCTGGAGAGAGTCCAGAGGAGGCTCTGGAGATGCTGAAGGGCCTGGAGCATCTCCCCTGTGAGGAAAGGCTGAGGGAGCTGGGGCTGTTCAGCCTGGAGAAGTGATGACTAAGGGGGGACCTGATATGTTTATCAATATCTGAAGTATGGGATGCAGGGGGAAATGGGCAGCCCCTTTTCAGTGTCTGTGGGGCCAGGACAAGGGGTGATGGGCTCAAGTTGGAGCCCAGGGAGTTCCCCCCCAATGTGGGGAAGAACTTCTTCCCAGTGAGGGTGAGGGAGCCCTGGGCCAGGCTGCCCAGGGGGTGTGGAGTCTCCTTCTCTGGAGATATTCCAGCCCTGTCTGGACACCGCCCTGTGTGCCCTGTCCTAGGGACCCTGCTTTGGCAGGGGGTTGGACCCCATGGGCTCTGGAGGTCCCTTCCCACCCCTGTGATTCTGGGCAGGCAGCACCTGAGGGAGAAATGCCAGCTTCCTGGGAGCACTTTCTAGTCCCTTATTTTTTGGTTAACATACTGTATGGCCATAACTCACACGTGCTGTTGGCTTAAAAAATGAAATACAAACTTCAGACTTAGAGCAGGCAGCACTGAGGCTTTGTGGCTTGTCTTGTGGCCTGTCTGCACAGCATGTCCATACTCATTTTTATCTGGAGCAGGCAAGGTCTCCAGTATAAATGAAGCAGTGAGGTTACTGGCATTATACCATAATCCTGCCCTAGGTGCCTAATAAAGCAGCAGGTTTGTTAAGGTCTTGGGCTGTGAGATGGGTGTGAAGAGGTTGGGTGGTGGTTTAACTCCTGTGTTTCCTCTCCCCTAGGTACGTTTCGGCTGAAGTATGCTCCTCCCTCTGAAAGTCTTGACTCCACAGACTGATACTTTATCTGGCAAGAAAACACTGTAAAGCCATGGAGACACAAGGAGATCGAAACACAAAACTGAGACGTCCAGTTGCTGTTAAGCTTCAATGTATTTTTTAATCCAAAGGTGCTTTACTTTATTAGACTAGGTAGAAAATCTAGCTTAGGGGTGCATCCAACCCATTTTTGATTGCCAAATTCAAGCTTGGATCTTGTTGGAACTTCTGACCACGTGTCACAGGCTGGATGGATGGTGGAGCTGGCCAGGCTGCATTTTTCCGTTGCAAGTACAACATCTGATGTACTTTTTTTATTATTATTATTATTATTTTTTTATTCCTCTTCTTATTTTTTTGTGCTGGAGAACGTTGCCATACCACAAACCTTCCTGAGGTGAAAGGTCTAACTCCAGGGCAGCTACATTGGGGAGCAGAAGTTGGAGGCTGAAGGTAGGAGTTGGCTGCTCACCAGAAGGACGTTGGCACCCCTGGGCTAGGTAAAATGTCTACTTTATTTTTTTGTTTTGTTTTTCAAAAGTGATCAGGCACTAATCTCTGGGATTTTTAAGGATTGCACTACAGAAGAATGTAAAACTCTTCGAGCTTTCTGCACTTTGAGCAGACAGTGTCACTCCAAGACCAGTGCAAGAGGCAAAGAAGTTCCAACTCTTTACAAATTGGCACCAGCAAAGGCTCTGTGACTTGAGTTACACCAGAAACATCTTAAGTAAGTCTCTCCTTTCCCTCCCAAAAAAAAAAACCAACACACACAGCAGTTTTGGTTCCTTCTGGAAACAAACTTGTGCTTCATTGTCTCACTACTAAACAGTGCTGGGGGTTTCCCAGCACTGGAATCAACAGTTTCCAAGGGTCCAAGTCCCAGAGACTCCAGAGTCCCAAAAAAAAAAAAAAAGGCTTTGAGGATATTTTCCTGTACTACACAAAACAAACCTTTATGTCCTGTTACTGTATATAGGTCTCTTTCACAGAAACCTTATTATTCTGCTTTTGTAAATGAATTTTAAACCATCCTAAGAAAAAGGAGAAAAAAAAAAAAAAGGAAAAAAAAAATAAACCCAACCAAAACCCAACCACATCCCCCAACTCTGGCAGCAGAGTTCCTAAGCTTTTTTTGCTTTACTTTATATTAAAATAAACCAACCCCTCAACCAACCCTTTTGACTCCTACCCCGAGGCTTTTTGCTATGGGATTCAGACGTGGTAGAAGTCAAAACCCATTGTAAAAGGTGGTCAAACTTCATGATATCATCAGGACTTGGAAGGGTTCCTTGTCAGCCTCCTTCGTTGCAATAGATTGTAGATGAGTAGCTTTGGTGTTAACTACTTAGCATACATCATTTGTGGGTGACAAATCTCAATTAGGACTCCAGAGAGAGAGAGAGAGGAAGCCAAACCCATCTCAGAACTGCTGATGGGGAAACAGTTTGGTCCTGTCTGGTTTGAGTGAAGATCCGAACCCTCGTGGCCCACTCGAGGAACCTGCCAGCGTCGCACGGGTGAGGAGGTCTTCTCCTGGAAGTGTCCGGCCCAGAGGTGTTTGCCTGCTGGAATTCAGAGGATGCCTTGAATGTCTGAAGCCTTGGAGGGGTTTCTCACACCGGATTAAACCACGCTGGGATGGGTAGTACGTGCAGTGTGTGGCTGGCTGTACAAAGAGGGGGACTTGTATCCCAGGAGGAGGAGGATTTTGGGAGCGGTGCTGAAGCCGCCCTGAGGGAACAGCAGTGTTGAGGGGGTGAGTAATGTGGTAGCTTGATAGTCAAGACCTCTCAGGACTGTGTTAGGTAGGAAGGGAGCGTTCTGGGCCGTCCTTTGGTCCCGCTCTCAGTGAGCAGGGAGAACCAAGCATCACCGGAGAGAGGTGTGAACGTGCGGTGGCCGGAGGCTCGGTCCGGGTAGCGACGTGCAGCTCACAGCTGCATCCTCCACTGGGTTTGAAAACAAGCTAACCCTTACTCCTATGCAACATGGAAAAGAATACAACCCCCACCCCAAAACCCCCCCTCTGACACCCCCCCCAGCCAGATGGGTGTGCTCCCAGCCCCGCTCACACTTAACCCCCTGGTATTCCAGACGCTTCCACTGGCTCAGCCCGCGTTGGAGGCTGCGTTCTCCTCAACAGCCTTCAGACCAACGACACTAAAAGAGATGACAACTGACAATGCAATTTACTTTGCCTTAATGAGCTTGAGACAATGGTAGGAACAATCTGTCCCTCTGCATTACTACGCTGAAGGAAACAGGCAGTTTTCAGTGACCATGTTTACTCTTCACAGCTTCGAGGGTCTCTCCAGTGGCCTGGAACATGTGCTGAAAGCCAAACCTTAAGGTTCAGTTCCTTTTCTTTTTTGTTTGTTTCCTTCACTTTTTCAAGAGGATATTTTAAAATGGAATTGTATTTAAAGAAACTCTTATTTCCACACGTGTGTGTGAGCGTTGGAAACCCTCACAAAAACCAACAGCAAAAAAAAAAACCCAACCAAACCCCACACAACAAAAAAAAATAATCCTTTCTCTCTGGGTTATGGTTCAGTTTTAAGGCCCAAAACTGGGCACAAAGTCTGGTCTAAAATTCCTCAGAGTCCAAATGGTAATGGAAAGGGACTGTAAAACCGACCTCCCGTCCAGCGAGCTGCCTCAGCCCTTCCCTTGGGGTTGGTTCCTTTGTGTAAAGTGAAGGCTGATGTTTCTTCAAGTTGGCTTCTGCGTGCTCAGAGGGGATGGTTCAGAGCGGTGCAGTCTGCTCCAGGAGGGACTTGGAATTCCTGATCCCTTAAAGCAGCTTGAGCATCACACAGCAACGTTGGGTTGAGGCAGCAGCGACCTGCAGATCCCTCCCCAGGCTTCAGATCTGCTCCCGAGCGCTGTCCTCTTTGTACTGGCAACAACCAGGCTTGGTAAGTCCCAACAGAGCACTTTAGTTCCGTTAAAATCATCTTTATAATCTGGTTTTAAAAGGCACAAACCCATCTTTCCCCCCCCTCATCCCCAAATAGGAAGGCAGCTTGTTTTAGAACAGCAGATCCAGCTTCGCTGGCTGAAAGAACCAGTTCTGAAAACCTATTTTTATACACTGAGAGCTGGAGATGGCAGAGAACACTATTTATTCTTCTCTTTGTTCTGGAAGTGTAAAAGGAATTAGTTCTCCAAATGGGTTTTGCTGTGGAGCAGAAACGTTTTGGAGGTGGAAGAGGGGAAGGGAATCCTGAGCCGGCTCCCTGAAGGGACACGGAGAAGTCAGCACTGAGTCTTCCCTGGGGGGAAAGGAGTGATGGGGTTGTGCAGTTTCCCAAGTGCTTTTCCATTTTTGGGAGTACTGGAAATAGGATGGAATTCCCAGCAAACTCCTCCTCACACTGGCAGTTTGCTAATTAAATGTTAATAAGTACGCCGGGCTCGATGCTGATGAGCAGGAGAGCTGAGAAGGGGGGAGACCCTCATTTAGCCTGTTTGAGGTCTCAATTGGAATTTCCATGGTGCTTCAACCTTTCCAACACCTTCAACCTTCTGCTTGTCATGAAATGTTCTCATACTACAGTCATTAAATCCAGGTGAATTAAGCACCAGGCTTCCAAAAAATTCAGGGTCTAACACCAGACCTCGAGCGTTACCCCAAATCCCCTTGCCACACTCTTCCTCACTGACGAGCTGCAGGGTGAAGGTACTCAAAGATTCCCCCCTCCCCATCACCCAAAATTCATCCACCAACTAAGAACCAACCCTCAGCACACATGGATTAAGCGGCTGCTGGTTTCTTGGTGGTCAGGGACAGCCAGAGCTGTGGGTTCAGGGCGGTTGAGTGAGATGGATTTGGGCAAATCCAAGTGGGAAAAATCCCCCTCACTGAGCTCCTGCAGGAATCTGGAGACCATTATTTGCTGGTTGACACCCCCAGGAGCTCTGCCCACAGCCACCTCGTGTGTTAAACCCTTGGAACTACCCGTTCCCTCTCATCATTTTGGGGTTTTTTAACTTAAATTAAGCAAGAAACGTGTCGGTACCGAAGCAGAAAGCAAATCCTGAGTGTTTTAACAGCTTCTCTTGGACATCACTTTCCACTAGGAATGAAGGAAACTCCTGCTCCCATTTGAGCCATTTCTTTTACTTCAGTCAATTCTAGTATTACAAATTGTGCATGTAACTTTATAAATATTTTAAATAGTTTTGTAAATATTTAATATTCAGCTAATTTGATTTTGAATTGTAAATGTCAAGTATTCTGGTATTGGGATTTTTATGTTTTATTATACTTTGTTAAAAGTAAAATTGTACATTTTTAGAATGTTTTTATCTGAGTAAATTTAATGTATGGAAAATAAAGAGTTAAACAGAATCCCTTGGTTGGGGTTATGTTTTTATTTGAAGGGGATTTGTCCATGCAGGGGCTGCTCCAGGTTGGCAGGTACCAGGGTCTTGGTTTGGTGGGTGATTTAATTCCTTTTATTCTTCTTGTTACCTGCTCAGGAGTCACAGGTCTGTCCCAGTGCTTCCAGTTCCCTGCTCTCCTCCAGCTCAGGAAGCTCAGCTGCTCTGCAGGGGTTGGGGCTGGTCGTGTGTTGCCCAACTCTAGCTGCTCCCATGAGTCGGTACCCAGCACCCAGGGAAGGAAGGCGGCACCCAAACCCCCGGGCTGGGTATGTCAGGTAAGTGAAAGGAATCACCAGCTGGCTGCTTCCCTAAACCTGTGGCTGGAGCCTGGGGTGTTCCTGAGTCACAGAACATGAGGGGCTGGAAGGGACCTCAAAAGCTCATCCAGACCCACCCCCTGCCAGAGCAGGGTCACCCAGACTAAATCCCACAGGGACACATGCAGGTGGGTTTGAATGTCACCAGAGCAGGAGACTCCCCAACCTCTCTGTGCAGCCTGTCCCAGGGCTCCAGCACCCTCACAGGGAGACAGTTCCTCCTGACCTTCCCATGGAGCTGCCTCTGCTCCAGCTGCACCCGCTGCCCCTTGTCCTGTCGCTGCCATCCCTGAGCAGAGCCTGGCTCCAGCCTCCTGACTCTCACCCTTTAGGTATTGACAGACATTAATGGGGTCACCCCTCAGTCTCCTCCAAGCTAAGGAGGCCCAGCTCCCTCAGCCTCTCCTCACAAGGAAGGGGTTCCACTCCCTCCATCACCTGGGTGTCCCTGTGCTGGGCTCTTTCCAGGAGTTCTGTGTGCTGCTTGAGCTGAGGGGCCCAGAACTGGACACACTGTTCCAGGTGGGGTCTGACCAGGGCAGAGCAGAGGGGGAGAAGGATCTCTCCTGACTTACCAACCACCCCCCTTCTGATACCCCCCCCCCAGGATATCACTGGCCTTCTTGGCCAAGAGAGCACCTTGCCAGCGTGGAGGGGAGAGCTTGTGGTGCTGAGGGAGAGATGGAGCAGGAACGGAATCAAACAGGGATAAACCCATCCCACACAGAGAGCAAAGTGCTTTAGGGAGTGGGTACAGCTGGAATTCCTCCTCCAGGAGAGCACCACCTCCCTCTTGGCCCTCAGAGGTTTCAGCACTGTCCTGCTCAGCATTTCCCACACCCCAAAGCAGCAAACAGCCCTCCAGGCCCTTCCCAAGCCATGAGGAAATAACCACAGGAGCCTTCATGAAGTCAGGATGTAATCCATCCAGATCAGCACTGTATTAATTCTTTAAAAAAAAAGCAACATTTGTACAGGAATTATCAGCCCATCACATCCTAATTCTGAGTGTGGTCAGTTCTTGAGTTCAACAGTTTCTTCCACTGACAAAACTAAACATAGAACAAGCTGCAGTTCAAAGTTTGAACGTTGGGATAAAAACCACAAAGAATGGCTAAAAAAAAAAAACAACCCAAAAAACCCCAACAAAACCAAACCCACCCTAAACCAAACCCAACCCACCTCCCCCCCCCCCCCCCCCAACACACCCCTTCCCCAAATCTGAAGTAAGCATTGTGACTGAGATGCATGCAAAGAGGTGTAGGTAGGTACAAACTGTACACCTTGTGGAGCCAGAGTGCCAAGATGCAGTAGTATTGCTTTGTTTCCCCCCCCCCCCCTTCCCTCTCCCCCCCACCCCTCATTATAGTCAATTAGCTTCCAGTAACTGATGGAGTTAGTTCACAGACACAGAATATACAGGAGAATCTTCACTTAACGAGTTTATAGAGGAGAAACACAGAGAGAGACAACCCTACGTGGTGCTTTTCCTCTGCACAGGACAGCACAACACCCAGAGCTTCCAAACACCAGCAAGGAGAGTTCAGTGATGGGAGAAACACCCCCACACACACACAACACCCAACAGCTCCTTTGTTTGTCAGCTCTCACAGCGACTCCTGGGCATGAGCTGCTTCCCAAAGCGCCTCTCCCCAGCTTCCCCCTCGGTGGTGACACATGAAACACCCAAGTGACAGCCTGGTCAGGCAGGGCGGGTTGGTAATGACAGCAGCAGGGAGGTGGGTAGGACAAAGCCACATCCCAGGGCTTCCACACACCCGCACCCACTCATGGGGGTGAGCCCAAGACCACGAGCCCAAAGATGGGAGGTGATCCTGAGGATAGGGGGTGATCCCAAGATCACAATCCCAAGGATGGGAGGTGATCCTGAGGATAGGGGGTGATCCCCAGGATGGGAAGTGATCCCAAGGATGGGAGGTGATCCTGAGGATGGGAGGTGATCCCAAGACCACAATCCCAAGGATGGGAGGTGATCCCAAGGATGGGAGGTGATCCCAAGGACAGGCAGTGATCCCCAGACCACAAGTGCTGCAGCACTGCTCGTGTCTGCGATCACACCAGCCCCCCCCTTGCAGCCAGCTGCGCACCCCGAGCAGCCCCTGGGTGCTGGCAGAGGGGCCCTCAGTTACCTTCACCCAGCAGACTCGCTGGGGGGAGAGGGAAGCACCAGGCTGGGGGTGCTGGGGGAGCTTTGGGAAGCGAGTTTTTACAAACCACAGTGTTTCACTGATCACCCAGGCGTTGGAAATTCATCCCAGACCGGAGTTGCTGTCAGTGTTACCTGTCCAGGTGTGTGTTTTACACTTAAACACTCCCTACAAACTACAATAAAGCTGTGGTGTTTGGTACAAGTAGTTCAGAAACCAGCACCAAGCCTAAACTTGGTGGTGCCACAAAAATAAAACAGAGACAAAAAGAGCTGTACTCCCCCCCCACCCCCAAATCACCCCAAACACTTGCCTTCCCTCACTGCAGCACTGACACCAGTCTCACTGAGCTGCAGAAGACAAAGGTTAAAAGAAAATTGGCTCTTCCAAGAAGCCTTTCCATTTAAAACCACAAAAAAAACACCCCAACTCCCAACAAAACCAAACAACTTTTAAAGAATCACAGGGAGATTTGCTGGAAAACTGTCACATGAAACACTTCAGCTCTTCCCTGGTGCCTGTTAAAAAGTCAATCAAGTGTCCCACTCTCTGCAATGGTCATGAGCACGATGGGGGTTCCACCTGTAACGTCCCAAGAATGGGAATGTGCCTGTGTGGAATATGACAGCAGGTTTCAGGGGTTTTCAAAGCTGGAGGTGCTCGTCTGTATGGTTGAACAGTCACAAACAAGGCAAGGTAAGATGAGACACCTGCTAAAGCAAGACTATGCTACGGTACTGGGAGCACTGGTGACATCTGTTTCGTTCCCTGGGGTGCGTGTGTGTGTGGAGAGGGGGGAAGAGCAGGGGTGACGGCCAAGGGTAAACCGGTATCCTACAGGCTGGAAGCTGCTCACGGTGTCTTAGGCAGCAGCTCGCACTCCAAATGTCTCCTGGGAGGCGTACACCATGTACAGGAAGCCGTCCTCGTCCTTCTCACTCTCGTACACCTCGGATATGGGTGTGGAGACGCTCACCATGCTGTGGCCGTTCACCAGCAGGAAGAACGCCTGGTTGGAGTTGAGCTGCAGGCGTCGCCTGTTGAGGGGGAGGTTGGGGAAGGAGGGTGACAGGGGTGACCCTGCATTTCCACTCACCTTAAAGGTTTGAAGGGGGGGGGGGGGGCAGAAGACTAAGGAAAAGTCTTCCACCCCTGGCAGCAATAGGGATGTCCCCACCCAAAGCAGCCCTGCTGCTGGAGAAGGTGTTTGCTTCTCACCACAAATTCACCTGCCAGATGCACCCCCTGACCCCTATTTCCCTGGCAAAGCTACGCTCTGGAAGGTGCTACGCTGAAGGGAAAAGGAAGAGGAACTTCTCTGCTCTGGGGAGACCTCACCTGCAGTGCTGTGTCCAGCTCTGGAGAACTCAGCACAAGGAGGACATGGACCTGTTGGAGTGGGTCCGAGGGCTGGAGCACCTCTCAGCCAGGCTGAGAGAGTTGGGGTTGTTCAGCCTGGAGAAGAGAAGGCTCTGGGGGGACCTTACAGCCCCTTCCAGGCCCTGAAGGTGCCTGTAGGAAGCTGGGAAGAGCTGTTCCTGAGGGCATGGAGCCATAGGATGAGGGGGGATGGGTTTAAACTCAAAAAGGGGAGATTTAGGTTGGGTATTAGGAAAAAGTTCTTTAGTCTGAGGGTGGTGAGACACTGGCCCAGGGTGCCCAGAGAGGTGGGGGAGGCCCCATGCCTGGAGACATTCAAGGTCAGGGTGGATGGAGCTCTAAGCAACCTGCTCTAGTGAAGATGTCCTGCTCACTGCAGGGGTGGGACCAGAAGGTTTTTAAAGGTCCCTCCCAACCTAAGGCATCCCATGGTTCTACTCTATTCCATTCCAGGACAGACTTCCAAGGCTGCCTGGCACAGTAAATGTTCCCTCTGAGTAGGGGACATGGGTATTCCTGGTACCCAGCCTACTGGAAAGCACATCTGGAGAGGAGATCCCTTCCTGCTTGAAGCAGGAGGAACTCAGATGTGCAGAGGTGCAACCAAAGGCAGAAGGAAAGAACAACAGGTCAGAAGAGCTTCCTGCTGCTAGAAACAAGGATTTATTTTGCCTCCCAGCCACAGCCCTGGAAAAGGGCCCTTCCATAGCCATGCTCTAGTTCCCCCAGAGACAGTAGGCTGGGGGGCAGCTGTGGTCAGAAGAGGCTCTGCTATGCCTGAGGAGCTGCTGAGGACCAAGTCACTTATTAACAATAAACTCAGTATAAAAAGGTAGAGAAAATCCTTCAGCTCACTGTTACCCTTTCTGCCTGGGGCCTTTCATGCTCATGAGAAATTCTGAGAGACTTGAGCAATCTGGTTCCTGCTTCCAAAACCCAGCTTCCCTCCTGTAAGAGCCCAGGAGATGCTTGCAACAGTTTCTGCACAAGCCCTGGAGGTAAGGAATTGTTGGGACACGTGGGACAACTCTCAGCTTTTACAGCTTGTGGCCTCCAAGAACCAGGTCCCTGCTAGACCATGACCAACAAAAAGCAGACTCTGGTTCTCTGCTGACTGCAAAGTTTACAGCTTGAGAGCTCTCACTGACCCAGTGTTCCTTCCTGGTGTTAAGCCAGGGGAAACATGCTTGCAGCAGGATTTCTGACCACACAACTTCCACTCTGTGGCTATTTCCCCTTTGCCTTTTCTTGTATGCAAAGCTCCAGCTCTGCTGCAGGGTGCTACTCAAGCCACAGGGAACAGCTGGGAGAGAAGGACACTGCTCTGAAGGACTGGAGGGTTTTCAGGCCTCAACCTGGTGATTTCAAGATCAAAGGATACCAACATCAACCCAAAGCAACAGCTTAGAGCTCTGGCTGGGAGCCCAAACTCCCCTCCAGTGGCAGGGAAGAAGCAGGCACTCCAAGAGGGGCTCTGGAGCAGAACCCTGGGAAGGCACCCTGAAAGCTGAGCAGGAAGCAGTGGGCCCTGGGGCCAGAAGCACCCATGTCTGACAGGGATTCACAGCCTCAGACTCCCTCCTACATCTCTGGGAACCAGTTATTTCTCTTGAAAGCAGCTCTGTTCAGAGATCTGGGGTTTTCTTTTTCAGCAAAGCCAAAGGAAAAAGCACCTTCTTAGGAATTTCTCCTAGTGAAGACACTAAGTGTTAGATGAATTTTCCATTTAGAGTTCCCAAGGGTGGAACATCAAGTGGGGGATTAACAAAGAACCAGAGTCTTAAACTGATGCAGCTTACACTGCAATCACAGCATACTACCTGATAATTTTGATTAGCTCGCTCATGTTGACATGATCTGGCACCAGGAACTTGGTCTTATCCAAAACTGGAAGCTGCTTCTCTCCCTTGTACCTTTCAATGATCACCTAAAAAAAGAAAAAAAAGACACAAAAGGGTAAAAAGAAAGAGAGGAGTGAAAGGTAGAAACTGTGTCTGGTGCCCTCACCCCTTTTTCCTCCTCTCTAAACACAAGTACAAGCATTTATGCTAAATTCCATCTCCCTTCATTAGTGAAGGCCATTAGGTCAGATCTGAAAAGGAACAACTGTAATTACAGTTACCTACACCTGCCCCTCTTGTTCTGTTTGCAAGGGGGTAACACACAAGGATTTAGCAGCAAACCTGCCCAGCTTTAGAACAGTTCATTAGCTGGGCTCAATTAAGCTAGCACTGAACTACCCAGTGATAGGCAGCCCCAGAAAAGACAAAGCACATCTCCCTCTGCCACATGGCAGCAGCTGGCCAGGGGCTCAGGCTGCTCCAGAGCCAGCACTCAAGTTTTCACTAGAATGTCTCCAATTTCATGCCATCTCTTCCCAACCACTCCACCTCCAGATCAGTCTGTTGTTCCATCCACCTTGCCCTGTTACTCTCATGCATGAGAGGAAGCTGCTTTTGAAGGGTGTAAAGCCTCAAAGCAGAGAATTCCCTCCTCCTGCTTGGGAACCAGTAATTCTGTCAAGATTGTTATATACTAACTGCTTAATTCCCTGGAAATTACAGATTTGCCAATGTAAGGAGCACCCTGCCCAGCAACTGTATGGAGTTCCTGCTTTAAGAAATGATCTCAAGAACTTGTGTGCTCCCATTTGCACCACCCCACGTGGGTTTTGTTGGGTTTCAATCAGTGGTGGCTACGTGATGCCATTCACTTTGGATCCCTCCCACAGCTCCCAGCTCTGGCTGTGCTATCTGCACAAGCTGCAGAGGTGAGGAGGTATTGTTAAAATAACCATAGGCAGTAGATAGTGTTTTCAAAAGCAAAATGAAGGAAGTTGACAGCACAAGGAGGGATTTGTCACCTAGCATGATGCTGGCATCTTATCTCATCCAGAACTGCTAATGATAATAACAAGGTGGTGACTCAAGCTGGGACATGGGCAGGCAAACACAGTGAGCCTCTGCCATAGCCATGAGTCTGCACCCTTGTGTCTCCAGCTGAGGTACCTCTGATTTCTTATTTATCTGCTAATAATGTGTCTGCAGCTGCCTACAAATGAGAGCTTTGCCATAAATCAGTGGCTGTGGTCACAGGGCTTGGGGACTACAGCTGAGGGATCTGTGAAAGGTGGGTGAACAAGCAATCTCCTGTCAGGAAACAGCTGTGTTGGGAAAGGGCCTTTTGGGGGAACTGCACATTCCAGGGAAGGGAGAAAATCAACACTACAGAATACAAACTTGCTCTGACAGCACAGTGCAAGAGCAGCTTGTTCTAGTTCAAGTGGCTTTAAAGCTCAAGGAAAAGCAAAAACCTTTCGGTTTCTGTTTGCTGTGAGGGCAACAACCGCTTCTGTCAACGAACTCGTGCTGGAGCTGCAGGCAGTCTGCTCCCAGCAGAATCCTCCCTCATGGGGATCATCAGCTCTCATCACCCAGGACTGAGGCATCAGATTAAGTTCCTCTTCCTACCCCCCCCAAAGATCTCCTCTGAGGCTTTCCCTGCTCCACCCAACGGCCCTAAAAAAAGGGCTGCAATTCTTGCTCACTGCGCTGACACAGAAGCCCACCGGTTGGGAAGAGCTCAGCAGCAGCAGACCACAATCCTCTTGCTTCCTACCACGCTTTGCTTTAGATTTATAACCTTGAGGATGCCATAGGTAAAAGAAAACAAAAACTCAGGCAGTATTTGAGGTGAGGAAAGCCACAACTGCCTCTTTATTACTGTGTGTTCTTCTTGGTTAGCCTCTGCGGGCTCTTCTTTTTTTTTTGGAGAAGAAAACCACTGAGCTGTGAAGAGCTGAACAGGCAGGAGGACCTCAGAGTACAGCTGGAAGTTACAACTCACCTTCAGTACACAGGAAACCCCGTTTTCCCCAGTCCCCAGCAAGCACCTTGCTTACCACACTCGTTAATGTTTCTGAAATCCAGGCTTAACGACCCCAAACAGCCCAACTTTAATGTGGTGACAGCTCTTTAACAGGTTTCTAACTCCTAAAAAGAACAGGAGGGTGGAAACTGGAGTGAACAGAACCAGACTTACCGGTATCTTAGTTGGATGCTGATCTCGAATCAGTCGTACATCTTCCACTCTTTGCTCTGCAAGAGATTAAGAAGAGTCTGGTTCAAACATCCACTCTTAATGAACGCTGTTATTACCTTCCTTCTCCACCCCTGAAGAGGGGGACTGCGTGTTAGTAAAAGCCACAGGAGCAAATTCAGGCAGAGCAGTTTTCAGACGGGACAGCACTGTCACAAACAAAACCTCTCCCATGACAGATGATACTTTGCTCTTCAACTGGAGGTGACAGGTACTGCACAGGGAGTGTTTAGAGGGGGGGTAGCTTCCTCCCCACTCCCCCCCCCCCCCTTCACTTTCTGCCCTCTAAAGCAGGCATTTCACTTCAGAAATTTACAGCATCGAATTACACCACCCTGAGTTAATGACTAAATATCCGGTGCTGTTTCAGTGAGGGAGGAGGAAGTTGTCACCAATGAGCTGAGAACCAAGGCTTGGCCTGAGCCTGGAAGCATCAGCTTACACCATGTGTCCCTGTGTTACCGAATTACAGCTTGCTTTTTTGATGGGGCCTCACCCGTGGCTGCAGGAGCTGGCAGGAGCCTCTCATGCACCTAGATGTTTTGCTGCTCCCCCTGCCAGTTTTCAGAATAAAGTTCACCCCTCCTCAGACGTTAAGTATTAATAGCAGGGGTATTATGAGCCAGGCTGAAGTACACATCCCAGCCAAAGTAAACAGGCACAGTTGCTTTTAAGAGGAGGTTGCATCTGCTTACACCCCTGGCTACTTTCAGATTCAGTGAACTCAATTTTAACCTCTCTGGTTCTTTTCAGTGAGCTGGGGCTTTCCAGGCCATTTCCATTTTACAAAAAGACCTCTCAGAGAGAAGGTGTAGTGCTGTAACATAGCTTTAATAAGACACCTGCCTAAGGAGAGGTGCTGCTGGAGGGAGAGGGAGGGCTCAGACCAGCACCCATCAGCCTAACTCACCGCTGGTATGCTAACACACAGGACACACCGCCTCTCCAATCACTCAGCAACAACATCGCTCAGCTGTCCATCAGTCCACGCTGTGTTTGTGTGTGTGAAATCCATGTGTGTGCCTTTTTTATGAGCCCGGTGAGGAAATGCAACTCCCGTGAATCACGGTTTTAAGCTGGAGGTGAATCAAGCAGAACTCAGGCAAGGAGTATGCAAAGCCTTCACCTGACAGCCAGACAGAGAACCTGAAAGCTTCACATCCCACAGCCCAAGTCACGCTCTTACCCACCAGCATTAACACTTCAAGGGCAGAGATTACTAGCTAATTAAAATACTTTTTAAGATTACCCAGAAACATGAGAGATATGGCAAGCCAATGAGCCCAGCCATCAACCTAGCAACGACACAGAGGTTTGCCTAACTTTCCAACTGACACAGGTTTATTCTTGGCAATGTTACTCAGCAGAACTCCCTGGAGTAGAAGGAGCATAAACCAGGCAAATCATCAAGATTATTGTGTGTGGCATGTTCAAAATCAGGCTGCAGTCAGCCACAGATAAACACTGTTCTCTGACGACATTAGTTGCAGTGGCAACTGCTTGGCTGCCATCCTAGCTGAACTTAATACCTGCAACAGAGGCTGCTGACAGGCGATGGGGTCAGCAACAGTTTTGGAAGATTCGATGAAAAGGGGCAGCTTGAACACAGGCTCTGCTTGATCAAAATCCTCTCTGCTTCAATGCAAACAGCTTATGTTGAACAGAACAGCAAAGACAAGGGTGGGCACACCAGAAAGCTCCCTTAAGCAGCTTGACTTTAACCCAAAGGCAGAAGGAAAAGAAAATCTGGATCAATTACTTCCACCGATTCCATTTTATGTATGGGATTTTATAGTTCACTCAGAAATAGGTTATGCTGCCAGTTCTTGTTACCCTCAGAGCGCTTCAGCCTACCTCAGCGACACACATGAAGAGATACTGAGCTCTTTGATTGCTTCAGTCCCATCCAAAGCACAGAAAGAAGTGTTGGCACCGCTCTATCAAGGCTGGTCCTTCTAGAAAGAGACTAATCTCATTTCCCCAGCCATCATTACACAGCTCTTTTCGATGCCTTGCTAGTTTTCAATAACTCAACAGAGCCAGGAGGCATACATCCCAGTCCACCTGCAGCTATCCCAGTAGAGAATTCCTCACACACAGCGTGCCAAGCACTCAACTGCAAGCAGGGCTTAAATTCTCCTCCTGTCAATAGCATGGACGGAGGCCGACACTGAGCAGACCCACAGGGAGGGAAGGGCTGGCCCAGCTCCTGGCACACACCACCAAGTGATGTTTCCAGGCTCCTGGGAATTCTGCAGCCCATAATGGAGGATGTGGAAAGGGCAATCTCCGGGACCAAGCCCCTCTCTCCTAAGGCAGCACCAGCCCTGCCACCCACCTCCACACCTCGCTCACCCCCCTGAACACCCAACAATAACACGCTCCCGGCCCAAACTTCCAGGCAGCGGAGAGGCTCGCCCGCCTTCCCAGGGTGGAACAAGCCCCATGGGTCCGCACACGAAGGCGGAGACAGGCCCCGGGTTTGTTTTCACTGCAGCCCCGAGCAGGCGGCGACTCCCTTTCCGCCCCAGCAGCCGGGGACGACCCTCGGTCACCGGGGCAGGGCGGCCGGGCCCGCTCCGGCCGCAGAGGCCCGCTGTCAGCAGGAGCCGGCCGCGGCCTGGCCGGCCCGGGGATCTCCGCAGCTCCTCACGGGATCTGCCCCCTCCCCGCCTGGACGATTTCTACCCCCCGCCACCCCGGCCTCCTCCTCGCCCCCGGCAGCGAGGGCAGCCGCCGCCGCCCCGGCCCGGCCCGACCCTCCCCACCGGCCGCCCCCGCAGCCCACCCGCCGAACGACGAGGCCCGGAGGGCAGCCGGCGAGCCGTGTCAGCGCCCCTGCCCCCTTCGCGTCCCTTCCCGGGGAGCTCACCGAAGGTGCGGCGCTGCTTGAAGCTCTTCTCCGAGGGCATGGCGGCGGCGGCTCGGCCTCAGGCCCGGCGGCGGCTCTGCGCGGAGGCAGCGGACAACTCCGAGTGCCGGCGCCCGCCCCCCGCCGCCGCCACCGGCGACTCCGCCGTCAGCTGACGCCGCGCGTCACGGCGGGGCGGGCACCGCCGCGGCGACGCCGACATCTTGAGTGTGGCGGGGTGGGCTGGCCGCGGCCCCCCGAGGCTGCTCCGCGGGTGCTCAGCCGTGGCGGGCTCAAAGCGCCCGGCCGTGTCATCACCCTCCTCGGCGACGCCGCCCTAGCGCACTGCCGGTGTACACCCTGAGTGACACAGCCATGGCTGCCTCAGAGCGCCCTGCTTCTTTCACCTCAGCTACGCACAGCCATGGCTGCCTTAGACTGCCGTGCCAGTGGCCTACCTCAGCCACAGCCAGCCACAGCCACATAGGGGCACCGTGCCAGTGGCCTCCTTCAGCAACGCACAGCCATGGCCTCCTCAGAGCGCCCTGTCGTGTTGCCCCTCAGCAACACTCTACTATGGTTGTCTTGGCACACCCTGTCATGCCCTCCTCGCAGCAACACAGCCATGGCCACCTCAGAATGCCCTGCCAACGTCCTCCCTCAGCAAAAGACAGCCATGGCTGCCATGGGGCACTGTGTCAGTGTCCTCCTCTCAGAAACGCACAGTGTGGCCACCTCCGTGTGCCCTGCTGTGTTCCTCCTCAGTGAAAGACAGCCATGGCCACCTTGGGGCACCCTGACATGTCCTCCCCTAGCAACATACAGCCATGGCCGCCTCAGAGTGCTCTGCCATCTTCCCCCTCAGCAACCTATGTCCATGGCTGCTTGAGCGTACCCTGTCATTCACCCTTCAGCTACACACAGCTATGGCTGCCTCATAGAACCCTGCCAGTGTCCTCCGTCAGCAAAAGACACCCATGGCCACCCTACCATGTTCCCCCTCAGCAGCCATGGCCGCCTCAGAGTAGCCCACCATTTCCCCCCCTCAGCAACACGTGCTCTGAAAAACGACTTCGCCTCCATTCCAAGGGGCACGTTTAGTGCTTTGCCTTCAGCACACACAGTCCTCAGTGTGAGGAGACTGTGGCAGAGTTTCCATGTGGGGAACAAAATTTTAGGGGCAGGTGTTGCCATTTACTTGGAAGCCCGCTACCCGTCCTGGTGCAGTTTGTCAGGAATTGATTTAGACCGCAAACAATTTCAGTCACGAGCCAAGTTTGCTCGCGTTCATCCTGCAGATACCACGTCGCGATTAAAACCACCCAACTGTTTCCTCCTTCAGCAGCTTTCTGACACAAGCTGTTGGCTGTAGGCTTTCATCTGCCTTTCTTTCTCTTCCTCTCACATATGTTCCCGGCACCGTGTTTTGAAATACAAGAACGATTTTGCGGCAACGGGGCTACACAGTCTCACTGTACAATCCAACTTCTGAAGGGACGGGGAGTTGCAGACGGCAGTGTCCGTATCGAAAGGAGAGTAGACAAAGAGGGAACAGTTTCTAACCAGCTTAGAGATTATCAGGGGTTTTACATTTTTTGAGGTGTGTTGAAGTTAGAGTGATGCTGCGCTCGCACGCTGGAATGAGGTTTCGTCACCTAATTTTGTGATTCAGGGTCATACAGTTCCTGTGGCCGTATAATTATAGGATGATACCATTGAAGATGTGACTAAGCAAGGCAAGACAAACAAGCCTTAAGGTGTATGAATGTTAGATCCATCACATCACTGTCCGTGGATGGCAGGTGAGACAATAGTGGACAATCATCAGAGGCTGATACATCTGAAACTTAAACTAGCATCTCCAAATTCCTGCTCCTAAAGAATCCTTTTGTATTTAAGCCTTTTATTGATTTATTTATTTAATGTATTTAAGCCTTTTAAAAATCATTTTTCTGGATGGAGGAAATTCTGCCATGCTCACACAATTGTTGTATCCCAGAGACTGCTGCTGGCTGCAGGGCTGCAGGCAGGAGGACGAGCCCCGGTGAAAGAGCATAGTGTTGTTTTTGGGGTGCACAGGTGGGTGCTGGTCACAGGGCCGGCAATACTGAGCTGTGCAAGTCGTGTGGTTCTCATCCACGCTACCAACTGTTAGCAGGGCTGCAGCTCAGGCTGAAAGCATCCATATGGTGCTTAGGAAGAGCCACAATCAGAGTATCTGCTGACAGGCTGGGCTATCACATGTTACCGTCATGAATAATCTGCAGAGACTGTGAGAAGGAAAACTTAGATCCACACTGAGACTCGCTTGACCTTTCCCTCCTCATCTCAGCCTTCGCCTCTGTCTTCATGTCGACAGCACAGACAGTTGGTGGGTCTGGATTTGAGAAAGGTGTTAGGCGCAGTTGGAATGACAGCATGGACATAGCCTTTGGGACCAGCTCCGCCTCAGCATGATTCTCCATCCCTAGTGAGCAAATGCTGCTTTTGAAAACGCTTTTGCTTCGAACTTAGTGACTACACTGGGATGGAGCCCTTTAAAAATCTAGCCTGCAAGAGCATTTTTATCCCAGTCTTCGAGCACTTTAGAAAGCATTTAGTCTGATGGAGAGAGGGCGTAACTGAAAGGAGACATTATACCGTCTTCAAATATGCAAAAGGTTGCTGCAGAGCAGGAGGGAATTAGCTCCCATGCATGCAGTGAGTCTAGGACAAGAAATAATGAGCTTACACGTTGGAAAAGGAGAGAGAAATGAGCTGTTGGGTGAAGGGTAAGAACAATTGAGCACCGCAACAAATTGCCTGGGAAAGCAGTAGAATAGTCACCACTGGATATTTTTCTTTAACAAGAAATTAGTAAAACACCTGTTCTGAGGAGTTGAGGGAGAATCATTCTTATCTCAAGGAGAAGGATGGGGCAAATAATCTCTTCTGATACCTGTCAGCCCTTGTTTTTTGTGAAGCAAAAGAGATGCGATCCGACCAAACTTACAGAGCAGGTTAGAGCACAGGCTGGGTTTGGATGCCAGCTCAGACCCTCGTGTCTGTGCTCCATACAGGAAGATATATCAAACCTCAAGACTGAAGGAAAGAAAGAGCCAGGCTTTCCTGACTGTTAGATCTCCCAGAAGGCTGATTTGGGGTTGTTTGGGTGGGGTTTTTTTCCATTAAAAAGACAGTATGAATGGTGACTCCAAACTCTGGCTGATAGTTACAGCATTTCCCTGGGGAAAAACTCCCACTTACCCTTATCCCCAGAGAGAACCGAGTTCCCATATTAGCTGCCTCACAACAAAGTGAGTGTCCAAACCATCCTCCTCATTTCTCTGCTAAAACAGTGCTGAAAAGGCTTTTTACAGTGAATAGATGAAGCTTTTCCTCTCCAGTGCTGCACCGGTGCTAGAAGACAGCACTTTAGTGTCTGGGGCTATTAGCAGCTGTGAACAGTATTAAATTCACCAGAAACATGGTGAGAAACACCCCCCCCCTAAAATAAAAGGAAGGACACTCTGCTGAGAGTAACTTGCATTTAGGCTTGAATCAAGATACCTTCCTTCAGTTATTTGCTCATAAATTGTTCTTATTGATCTAAAGATCAAAGTAGACTATTTCCCCCCCCCCCCCCTTTTTTTTCCCCCCACAGTGTGCAGCCCTTACCCAGCTACTGTGGGAGGTTTTCAGACAGAATCAGATCGCAGCAAATGGTTTGCAGTGCCTTAGAACAACTCTTCTGGGAAAGTTTTCATCTCAAATTCGCCTTAAGGTGGTGGCGACCCCATGAACCAATTCCCAAACTTCCCATTTCCCTGCGGAAGGCACCTTCTGAGGTAGGAGAACTCCAGCAAGATGTAATGAGAATGAAAAATCCCTCTGGTTTGTGGGGATATGAAAGTGTAATTTGACAAAAGGGAAACTAAAGAACTTTTTCTCTGCGTGGCTTTTCTCTGAGGTCTGACAACAGATGAGCCTGTCTAACGCTGTCTCTCTCCTCTGTCTGGCCACCTATTTCACAAGACTTTTGGAAAATAACACTTTTGAGATTATTAGGCAGATGCTTTGTTGGATGGTAAATCCAAGCTAACACACAGACCTATGCAATCTCATCACAAAAACTTCATTTTCTTAGAATCTTTGGCTAAAACCCCTTTGCACTCCCCCCGTGAGAGTTATTGCCCAAGACATCATTGCCATGTACCATAACCCTGACATCAGTTACTGCTGCTTGTGCTGTTCCAGCAAACAATTCTTGGCTGCAGGATGAAGTTTTAAATGGGAGCCATCGGTTTTACAAGGAAACACAGTAAATCAGTGGGCATAGGCAACAATAACTTATGTTTATACACTACCTTTCACTCAGAAAGATCCATAACCTCTTGGCAAGCAGTAGAGACAGCGTGAGTGCAGGAGGCATAGCAGGGAGATTCTGGAATAACAAAGCATGCAAGAAAGTCCTCCACTAATTTTTAATACTCCTAGGATTTAAGCAACTCCATGCACAATCAAATATTAACCAAGTACCACTACGTAGCTCGTGGCTTTAGTAAACACCTTCCTTATTTACACCATGAGAAACTGAGGTGTGTAGAGGTTCAGTGCGCTGCCTGTGATTGCACAACCATTGCTCAGCAGCTGACCCAGTAACAGCATCTCAAACACCTGACTGCCTGTCCCGTGATCTGTCCTGGACAGGATAATAATGCTTCTTCAAACTGAGCTGCCAGAGGTGTTGGGCACAATGAAATTGCTCCTGCTGGACCGTGGCCACAGCTGAAAGAACAAAAACTGCTTCTAGCAGAAGTGCTGTAAAGTCTTTGGTAACCCCAAGCGCTCTTGACCTCAGCTGATCGACTAATACCACGTTGCAAGGGCAGGGTGGTGAAGAAAGGCCATGGGCTTTGGCATGAGGAGAGGGCACCGAGCTCAGATCTAAAGCAGAAGGAGTCAGCAGCAGTGCTTGCAGTGCTCTGGATTTTCTCTGAAGAGCTCAGCCCATCCGCTGATCAGTTTATCCTGCAAAATCTGGGGAGGTCGGTGTTCAGACAGAAAGGAAGACGTAGGGAAATACTAAAATCAAGACCAGAAGAGCTGTTTTCCAGCTTAAAATAGCAGGGAAAGAGTTATCTGAGATGAAAATGGGCAAGCCACAAAAATAAAACCCAAAACAAAGCAAAATGATGGGGTTTCCCTGCTGAACTACTCTCTCTTTGCAGTGTCCTCCCTCCAACCATGCTTATTACAAAGCAGAAATCACACTGCGGGCTCATGCCAAAAAACCATGCTGCAGATACTTTGTGTGGCAAACAGGGCTTGCAGAGAGGGTTTGTTCATCTGTCTCGGCCTGCCTTGCCATACTTTTCTGTCCCTCTTTGCCAAATGGAAGAGAAATAACTCTCTCCTAGCTGCTCAGGTTATAATTGGCTGGGTATGCCATCAGCTGGCTCATCCCTGCTCCGAGGCTGGGAAGGCGTAAACACTTCCAGGATTACAGAAAATGAGGGCACTAACTTTGGGAGCAATCCAAAGCCCTTTAGAGCCAGCATGAAGACTAATTGACTAGAGCAGGAGCTGCATCAGCTCCTTAATTGCTGAAGGGAAATGAAACAATCAAATTTCCCCTTTCAGTACATCCTTTCTCGAGAGCTCTGTGGTGGTGACTGCGAGCTGCCTGCCTGAAACTGCCAGGCTGGAAAGCTCTGGGCTATTACTCTGGGGATATTTGTGGAGAAAGGTGCTCAGAGACTTGGTAGGGCCGCAGAGGATGGGGGTAGGAGATGATGATAATGGTTTTCTCTCTCATCCCAAAGAAAGCTGGGAGATTCAGATAATGGATTCGGTAACGTCAGGGAGAAAGTGCCAGTTTTATAGCCTGATGACAGGGTGGTAAAGGCTGAAGCTGTAAGTTTTATGCAGTAAGTTCTGCACCAGCTCTCCACCTTCTGGGTCCCAGGGAGCTTGGCAGCGCTCAGCCTCCAAGCTCAAACTGTACACAAACAGCGCTGGAAACCTTTCCTGCCTGGGTCTTGGAGCCTGGAGTGGAGGTGATGATTGTTTCTCCTTTCTAATGGCATGAGAGGTTGGGATTCCCCACCTCTGCTCCATGGGCAAGGGGAAATGTGGCCACCCCCAGCACTGAGAGCTTGTCACATTGCCTCCAACTTTGCTGGGCTTTGCTCCCTGTATCATGGAGGTGGGCTCTGCCTTTCATCCAGCCAGACTTTCCCCCTCCTTCCTGGAAGAAATGGGCATCCATGGGTGATGGAACTTTATGAGAACTGGCATGGCTTTTATGATGGGCTGTCCTGCCTTCTGCTGAGTTGGATTGGAAAGGAGGTCAGTGGGCCAGGGGAAAGGTCTGATCGCTGAGGGGTGGAGGAGGAGGCAGTGACTTAGCATCCGTGGAGCCAAGGAGGTTGGATAAGGTTATAGGGGTCAGGCAGGTTAGGGGGAGGGAGAGAAGGTTGTATGATTAGGCACAGCAGGAGCATTCAGAGGAAAAGGAGAAAGAAGAAAAGCCAGATAAAAATAGAAAATGCAAAAGAGGGAAAAGCACGTGTGTGCTGTAGACCACTGAGTTTCTGCTTGAGGCAGTGTCACTGAGGACATCTTTTGTTTCATTCACACAGAAATCCTTGCCATCAGAAGTCCTTGCCACCGGTACTTTTCCCTGTCCTCTCCATGAATCCATCAGTCCCTAAACAAACAGAGATGACAAGACCTTCTAGAGCTGTGTCAGAAACTCTGAGCACCAGCAGAGCGTAATGGGGAACCCCACGTGATTCAGTGCAGGTGGAAAACAGCCATGGACCAGCTTCCAAACAGCTGATGTTTGGTTTAGGTGACAGGTTGTCCATGTGCCTCGTTTGAGATGCTTGGAGCAGATTTGCTTAATTTAAGTAGAATTGTGGGCACTGAACTCATCCGTCAGCAGAGCCCCAGAGGATTGGCAGACTATTAAAACCAACGTCCTCGTCCTGCACGTGGGCAGTGCTGGAGGGAGGAATGCAGCTGGAGAACCCTTGTGTTGACTCATCCTGTGGTTAGGGCAATTTTGTTGACACCTCAAGGCTTGCAGCCTGGACTCATCACCGGATCACCCTGAATGTGTGGTCAGCCAGATCCTTGGAAATCAGCGTATTGTCCCCCCTGAGAGCAAGAGCTGCCCATTAGACCCTTGGTCAAATCCTCAGGCTGTCCAAGACAACCCAAGCATCTCTTCTTGTCTGAGGAGACTGATGTCCAAAGGTCTGTTCCTCCTTCGTCTTCTGCCAGTTGCTTGCTCTGCAGGCAAACAGTTGCCCTACAGTGATACTTGTGGGTGAGGTTTGGAGCCTTTCTGTGTAAAAAAGGCTGTTTTCCCTGTCTTCTTCCAATTTTGATACCCGTACCTTGATTGTGATGGTGACCACTGCCTTGAGACCCTCACTGAGGTTGCAATCTGTCGATTAAGATTCAGGGCAGCACTTCTGCCGGCACCGCAGGGAACCCTCTTCTGCTGGGCACTTCAGTGAATGAATCACAGAATCACAGAGTGGTTTGGGCTTAAAGATCATCGAGTCCCAAACCCCTGCCATGGGCAGGGACACCTCGCACCAGCCCAGGCTGCTCCAGGCCCCATCCAACCCAGCCTTGAACATCTCCAGGGAGGGGGCAGGCACCACTTCCCTGAGCAGCCTGTGCCAGGGCCTCCCCACCCTCAGAGTGAAGAATTTCTCCTTAATATCCAATCTAAATTATCTCCCTTCCAATTTAAACCCATTCCCCTTCATCCTATCGCTCCGGGCCCTCCTAAAAAGTCCTTCCCCAGCTTCCTTGTAGGCCCCTTCAGTGACCACTATAAGGTTTCCCCCAGAGCCTTCTCTTCTCTGGGTTGAACAACCCCAACTCTCTCAGCTTGGCTTCATAAGAGAAGTGCTCCAGCCCTTGGATCTTCTTCATGGCCTCCTCTGGACCCTCTGGAGTTCACTCATTCATGCACAGTGTTCATTCCACCACAGGAACCTCAGTCCCTCATTGACTCTTCGCAGCAGAGAAGGTTTGCTTTCATTCTGTTATTACATGGAAACAACTTGATTTCTGTATGAGCTTGTTGCCAGTGCAGCCCTTGCAGTCTGGAGCTGGATGAGGATGCTCAGGATCCCCGAGGACTCTTCAGGAATGCATCTGTTTTACATAAAGAAACACCCAACGAAGCCCCCAAGGTCTCTCTTGCAGAACAGTGTGGAAAGGAGGAGCCAATTGCAAAAAAAAAATGTTAGGTCCATCTTGAGGAAAAACATGGGAAAAGGATGAATTGGGGCAAGAAACCCACCTAAACCAGGTGTCACCAGCAGAGAAGGGACCATCTGCAGGGAAAGGAGGTTTCTGGGCCAGCACCTGGGGGATGAGACCCCGGGGGCAGCACCGGAGGGACGGCACCCCAAGGGACGGCACCCCAAGGGACGGCACCCCAAAGGACGCCATCCCAAGGGACAGCACCCAAAGGACGGCATCCCAAGGGACGGCATCCCAAGGGACAGCACCCCAAAGGATGGCACCTCAAAGGACGGCACCCCAAAGGATGGCACCCCAAGGGACAGCACCCCAAAGGAAGGCACCTCAAAGGACGGCACCCCAAAGGACGGCATCCCAAGGGACGGCATCCCAAGGGACAGCACCCCAAAGGAAGGCACCTCAAATGACGGCACCCCAAAGGATGGCACCCCAAGGGACAGCACCCCAAAGGAAGGCACCTCAAAGGACGGCACCCCAAGGGACGGCATCCCAAGGGACAGCACCCCAAAGGATGGCACCTCAAAGGACGGCACCCCAAAGGACGCCATCCCAAGGGACAGCACCCCAAAGGACGGCACCCCAAGGGACAGCACCCCAAAGGACGGCACCCCAAGGGACGGCACCCCAAAGGACGCCATCCCAAGGGACAGCACCCCAAAGGACGGCACCCCAAGGGACGGCACCCCAAGGGACAGCACCCCAAAGGACGGCACCCAGAGGCAGTACCGAGACAGGCCGGGGGACTTTGGGACCCAGGAGAAGACCGGTGCGCGGGAGCCTTTCTCTCGAGGAGCCTCGTTAGCGCAGTAGGTAGCGCGTCAGTCTCATAATCTGAAGGTCGTGAGTTCGATCCTCACACGGGGCAAAGAGTGGTTTCCTCCTTTTCCTCCGGTGGTCGGGTTGTTCGTTTCTTTTTTGCTCGGCGCGGAGGTGCGGCGGGACCACCCCGGCGGGGGAGCCGGCCCCACAGCCTGCGAACGGGCCGCACCGGAGGCCGTTACCGGGCACGGTCCGTTAGCGGGCGCTCGGTCCTCCCGCGCGCTAGGGGGCGAACCTCCCGCTGACGGCCGCGCCTTGGAGTGGGCGGGGCTAACGGCGGGGAGGCCGAACGTCCGATGGCCGCGGGGGCGTGGCTACCCAGCGGGGGACGCGCCGATTGGCTGTGCCTCACAGCGGGCGTGTCCAGAGCCGCCGCCGCCGCTCCGCGTACCGGCGCGTCGGGCAGAGCGGCCGCAGCCATGGCGGTGTGTGCCCGGCTGTGCGGGGTGGGCCCGGCCCGCGGGTGCCGCCGGCGGGGGGCGGCGCGGGAGCAGCGGCGCGGCGGAGCCGGTGACAGCGAACCCGACACCGATACCGACCCCGAGGAGGCGGGCGGCGGCGGCGCCGTGGAGGATGAGGAGGCGGCGGAGCGCATCGAGGGCGAGCGGCCCGCGCCGCACCCCGCCGAGGCCGGCCCGGGGGGCAGGGCCCCGCTGTCCCTCCTGGAGCTGCCCCCCGAGCTGCTGGTGCAAATCTTCGGTTCCCTGCCCGGTACCGATCTCCCCAGCCTGGCCCGCGTCTGCACCACCTTCCGCCGCATCCTCCGCACCGACACCATCTGGCGGCGGCGCTGCCGCGAAGGTACCGCCCGCCCTGAGGTGGGGGGCCGGGGAGGCCCCGAGGGGACGGCTCCCCGGGGGAGGGGGGCTCGGAGGGTGCAGAGAGGAGACGGGGGCCGGCGGTGCGAGAGCCAGGATGCGGGGACGTGGCGGGGGGGGTATGAGGGAGAGATGGGGTCGGGGTTGCCCGCTGTGGGGCCTGGAGAGCTGCAGGGCTCCCTGTGGGGGGGGCGTGGAGGAGAAGGCAGGTCTCGGGGCCTGGAGAGCTGCAGGGCTCCCTGTGGGGGGGGTGGAGGAGAAGGCAGGTCGTGGGGCCTTGGGGACACGGCCCTGCCTCGGTGGCACTGGCTGGGAAAGGGCTGAGGCGTGAGCAGTTCCAGCAAAGGGCGTCGAGCTGGACTTGTTCCCCAGGGTGACAGCTGGAGGGGAGGCCTGGGGATGGGCCCAGGCCCTGGCAGATGATGACCCCGTGTAGGGTGTCCTTGGGTGAGACGTGAGGATGGAGTACTTGAGGCAGCGGGGAAAGGGGATGATCAGGCCTTCCAGAATGGGGCTGCACTGGGGGAGGAAGGAAGGAGCTCTGTGGGCCTGCAGCTGGGGTTCTTGGAGCTGTGGAGGCCCAGGAGGTAAAGCAGGAGCAGGGAGCCTGCTGGGGAGGAGGACAGGCCTGGCTAAGGTCATCCATTTGTGTCCCATCCCAGGCAATAGGGTGCTGTGTTCAGAGGGTTCCTGGTTTGTGTGTACATGCCCTGGGGAGTGTCTGTTGCAAGGATGCTCTGCTGCATTCATGCAAAGGCGTGGGAGCAGTTTTCCTAGTGCCTCAGGTGTGTGTTGCCGTGGCCCTGCTCTGTTAGGTTGGGATTCTTTCCCTTTTCCTCCTCTCAGCGTGGTTCTGTCCCCTGTTTGTTAATCCAGCCACCGTCCCACCCTCCAAGGGCTGTTTTGCTGTGCTCATCCTCTGGCTTCGCAGTGTGCCCCTGCCAGGTGCCTGTGCTGCCAGCACATGAAGTCATGTAGATTTTGTTGTTGTTTGTTTTCTGTTTTTAGTACCAGTGAGGGCATCAGGAGGAAGAATTTGGGTATGTCAGAGCTGCTGCCTGCCACAGTGGGATCTGTTCAGTTGTGTTAAAGCTGCTCAGAATAAATTCATGCCATATCAGCGTTACCCAAGGACCCTTGGGCAGTACAAAGCCTGTGCCTGGACAATGGAGACCAAAGCATTATTAGTTCCTTGTTCAGCATGGGATTGATTCCACTAGCCCAGTAACTTAACGTTGTTTTCTCAGACACAGGCTGTACAACGACATTGATTCCTTCCTTGTAGTCCTCTGCTGACCTAGACTCCTCATGGATATTCCTGTATTTCATCAATGATGTGCAAAACCTCACTGGTTAGGTATTTTGAGAGGTTATGGCCTTGACAAAATGTTGCCATAGAAATATGTGTCCTTCTTAAACACAGGCTAGATTGGAAGGTAAAGGGACCACTAAATTAGGCCTGATGGGGAAATGAGTTATAAAATAAATGATGATGAAAATTAATGACTGCCTTTTGGATTTTCTTGCCAGTAGATAAAGTGCTATTCAAAAGCACAGCTGGAATTTAAAGAGGCAGAAAGCCTTGTGTGGCTTAAGCTAAACTGCACAGCAAGGGAAGGTGTCAAGGGTCGAGCCCTGTCTCAAGGCCCTTACTAGTGACAGGGTGGGAGGTGGGTCAAACCAAATCTCTTCTCTTTTTGCATGCTGTTTCTTTATGTTTCCCCAATGTGTCTGTTCTGACTGCTCTCAGAGCATACTGGTGGGCTGCTGGTGGGATTGAGGTAGATCTTGTACCAAAGGTATGGTGTGTGAGCAGTGCTGCACAGGCAGAGGTTGGCATCCTGAACTGAAAAGCTTACTACACCTGTGAAACCTCCACTTGCTACCCAGCCACAGCTCTCTGAGTGCTTCCTAACCCAGACTTCTGGCATCATTCATAGCACTTTGCAGTGCTCTACACATCAGTGTAAGTAATTACCATCGGGGTAGCTCGGAGTGTTTGAACCCAGGAGTGTAAAACTGGCCACCATTCTAAGGAGCTGCTCTGCAGGGTGAGTCCCTGCCCGTGTTTCAGTGATAACCTTGCACGTGCTCAGCTGCTGGTGGTGTTCAGACATGAGTGTGCAACTGTGTGAGGAGAGCAGCTGCTTGAGGGTGTATATGGACACCAGGTATTGGTATAGAAACACACAGAGACCGTCTGGAATCACAGAATCCCAGCCTGGGCTGGGTTGGGAGGGATCCCAAGGAGCACAGAGCTCCAACCCCCTGCCACAGGCAGGGACACCAACCTCCAGGCCTGGAGCTACACAAGGTTGCCCAGGGCCCCAGCCAACCTGGCCTTCAACACCCCCAGGGACAGGGCACCCACCCCCTCTCTGGGCAGCCCCTTCCAGCCCCTCCCCACTCTCTCTGCACAGAACTTCCCCCTAAGATCTCCTCTCCCCCTTCCCTCCTCCAGCTTCACTCCAGCCCCCTTGTCCTGCCAGGCTCTGCCCTTGAACAAGCTGATTCCCCTCCTGTTCCTCTGCTCCCTTCAGGGACTGGCAGGCTGCACTGAGGTCCCCCCACAGCCTTCTCTTCTCCAGGCTGACCCAGCCCAGCTCCCTCAGCCTCTGCTGCACTGTATTTCTGTACCAAAACAAGCCACTTCTTTAAATAAAAGCCATTTCCCAGCTGAAGACAGTTCTTAAGCATGTGCTTATATATGCTCAGTTGATGCATGGTGTAGTAACATGTCTTGGGAAGCTGCACATCCCAGAAACAGAGTGGAGTGGGTGGCTGCACTAGCACACTCCCTGTATCAGTAGCTTGTTCACCCTGAAGCCTACTGATGCTGCTACTGAGCTCTGTGAGGAGGTAACCTATAGACTTCAACTTTGTGTCAGTTGTGTACACAAAACTCTCTGTGTTCTCAGACACATGTGGCATTAAAAAGGCAAGAAAGAATTCCAAAGCCTTTGTTTTACCCATTTCCTACCTTCACCTCACACAGGAGCAGTGCTGAACGTCAGCAGGAGCCTGGCTGTTGCCTGAGTCAGACAGGGAACTCGATCCCTTGGTATCTTGTGAGCATCCAGCAGGTCTGGCTTGAAAGCAGAGTGGGAGAGTGCTGGGATTAACCAGAAGCAGTTGTGTAACACCAGCCTGGCTGTTTGGCCTGTTGTCCTTTTTCTCATTGCAACTGTTTGGGGTAAAGGATGTCTCTGAATTACTTCTTTGGCAAGAAGAGGGTTGCAGTGGCTTTCATGTTTTCTATAAATAGGAGATTGCTGATCTCTGCAGCAGGAGCAGAATTAAAGCCTGTTTCACCCTGGCTGGTGGCCTGACCTACCTTGGTTAACACCTGATAGTCCATTTCAAAGGGGAACCACCTTCATCTTCAACTAGAACAGCACCAGTGCAGCACAACACCTGGAAACAGAGAGGTAACCCACAATTAGAATTTGGATTAAAAGGCTTTTATTTGCCAAAAAAACCAACCTTCCAACAGCTTTTGGACCTGCTGAAGACTGTTAGCCAGGGTGTTAAAGATGCTGCAGTGAGTTTTCCAGCTTGCTTTGTGCACACAGTGAGGAGGGGGGCTGTTGCATGGAGCTCAGGTCCTCCAAGGCTCAGGAAGGTGGCTGTGAGGGCTCACACAGCTCCACTTCCCCTGGGTGTGAGGTTAAAGCAGCCTGGAGTGTCTTTGGTGAACCAGCACAGGCTTTTCTTCATCTCTCACACCATCTTCTTTGGCTTTTAGGCTGCAGCTTGCACTGGTTTGCTGTTTCTCCCTGCTAATGGCAGGTCCTCTGTTGCCATAGCCATCTGTGAGAGGTTTCCCTTAGACCTCTTTGATAGAGCTGCAGATACCCATCTTTTGCTGCAAACACTTTCTATTTCTTGCAGAACCAACCTCCTTTTGCTCAGCTCCTCACTTAGAGCTGCAGAACATCTTGGTGGTAACTTAACTACAAGTTAAGTAGGGTTTGGGAAAGCATTTGGTGTGTTTCAGTCTGATAGTTCAACCTTTGGAAACAAGAAGCTGGTTCTGGACTTGTCCACCTGGTATTTGGGAGATGCTAGCCTGAGAAACTCCCAGGTTTGTGGTCTCTCAGATCACCCAGTAAGTTTCTGTTCTACATACAGCCATGTAAATGTGCATTTCTTTATCCAGGAGCAATTAGAGGGCTCAATTAGTCAGAGCACTGTTGAAATACAGTGAGGGTGCCAAGCTCCACCAGACATCCTTGTTTCCTCTGAACTGCAGATGTCCACATCCAGTGCCTGCAGATGTGTATGTGCTGGGGAGGGGAAGGGGAGGGAAGAAGAAGGGGGTGAGGGAAGGGAAGAAGAAGGGGGTGAGGGAAGGGAAGAAGAAGGGGGTGAGGGAAGGGAAGAAGAAGGGGGTGAGGGAAGGGAGGAAGGGTAAGGGAAGGGAGGAAGGAGGGGGTAAGGGAAGGGGAAGGGGAGGAAGGGGAAGGGGAGGAAGGATGGAGAGGAAGGGGAAGGGGAGGAAGGATGGAGGGGAAGGGAAGGGGAGGAAGGATGGAGGGGAAGGGAAGGGGAGGAAGGATGGAGGGGAAGGGAAGGGGAGGAAGGATGGAGGGGAGGGGAAGGGGAGGAAGGATGGAGGGGAGGGGAAGGGGAGGAAGGATGGAGGGGAGGGGAAGGGGAGGAAGGATGGAGGGGAGGGGAAGAGAAGAGGAAGGGGAGGAAGGATGAAGGGGAAGGGGAGGAAGGATGGAGGGGAAGGGAAGGGGAGGAAGGATGGAGTGGAAGGGAAGGGGAGGAAGGATGGAGGGGAAGGGAAGGGGAAGGGGAGGAAGGATGGAAGGGAAGAGGAAGGGGAAGGGGAGGAAGGATGGAAGGGGGGAGGAAGGATGGAAGGAAGGGGAAAGGAAGGAAAGGAAAGGGAAGTGAAGGAAAAGAGGAGCTGTAATTTGCTATGAGTGCAGGCATTCTTCCTTCTCTGGCTTTGCAGAGCCTTGTTTGTTTGTTTTGGGTTTGTGTTTTTTTCCAGGCTTGTGTGGGCTGCCTGGAGGGAGGTGTAAGAAAGGAGAAGGGAACTGAGGCTTAGGAGAACACATGGCAGGAGCAGGCCAGGCAGGGAATTCCACTCACACAAGTACCAGAGCCGTTGATAAGGGATGGAGCCTGCCTTGCCTTCACATCCCACTGCAGGTGACCATGGAAACAGCACTGTCTCCCTGCCTGGTTGGTAAATCAAGCACTCCTTGTACACCTAATAAAACAGGCTTTCCAGCTGGTCAAGTAAGAAGTTTAAAACCAATTTCCATCCCAGCTTTTGAAGCAGGATTAAGCAGCCATTTCCCAATGGTATAAACTGCCTGGGTGAATTTCTGTGACTATTAACTCCTTAAAATACCCAGTGAGATAGGTTTCCTTAAAATAGACTTAATTTCACCCAAGTGGAATTTCCCAGGAAGCCTGAGCCCTTCAAAGTGTTCTTGGAAAAGCCTTTCTATTCTCTCTGATGTTCACTTTATGACCCTCTTGTCTTCTGGATTAAAAAGAGATGGGGCAGCTTTCTGATGGTGTTTGGAGGCACTGTGAGCTGAGAGGCTGATTTATTCACCCCTGTCATGCCACCCTCGTGGTGTTAACAGCTCATGGGTCACAAGGGCTTAAGTGATGTGCTAACCCATCACTCTGTGATTTTTGTTTTTGACTCTCTGGAGCTGTTTGCTGAACAAAACCAGCAGAAGGAGTAGTTGGCATTCAATGGGGTGAGTCTCAGAGCACACTGAAGTGAGATTATTGCCTTTCTTGGTGATCCTTCCTCATTAGCCTTGAATATCTGATGTCAAACAGCAGGTAGCAATATCAAAAATCTAATTTTTTTGTCTTTTTTCTTTTTAAGGAGCTTCCTATTACTTGGAAGAAATGAACCTTTCCAGGAAAGATCTGAACTACAAAACTTAAGCAACACATCTTTTAAGAGTGATTTGGCTTCCATAAAGTTTCCCTGCAGGTTATTGAGGGCACTTGCAGGATGCTGAGGTAGAGCTTTAACATCAAATCCCTTCCCACCTTGTTGTTTCAAGGTCCTGGTAGCTCCTCTGTGGTGGAACTGCATTGAGGCTGCACTCAAAGTGATGTACAGATCTGCCAGGAGGAGAAAGAGAACTGTCACCAGGCTAGGAACTGCTGTTAGGGAGTAACACAGGGAAGTGCTGTTTGGAGCAGGATCCTCCCTGTGTCTCCTCCCTTTCTGATGCAGTCTAAATCTCTTCAGTGACACTGAATTTAATCTCACTGCAATGCCTGCTGTGCAGGGCCTGCTTCTCACTGATTCTGTGGCCAGGTGAGTGTTTGTTCACATGGAAAGAGTTGGCTGTTTCTGAACAGCAGGCTGCTTGTCCTCTTAGAAAGATCATTACCTTTCTGACCAGCCCAGAAAACATCCTGTTCTCTCCATCCCTTTGATGCAATCCCCAAACACTTAACCCTGCTTGTGTACACATGCTGCCCAGCCTCTGACAGGAGGGATGGACATGGGGTGACCTACAAGGTGGGTCTGAATTTCCAACCCTCCAGCCCAGCTCTGGTTTCCCAGCTCTGCAGAAGGGCTGTGTGGGGTCAGCTGGCTGCAGCCCAGCACTAAATAGCTTGTTTGTGCTGGGCTGGATGGACTACCCTGCAAGCTTGTCTGTCTCTGCTCTCTGGATAATTGTGTTTCCTCATCCCACCTCGTGTTTGCTAATGCTTAGAGCTTCCTCTGCTGTGGAAGTCAGCAGGAACTCTGGCACTGACCTTTGCATCTCTTAATGAAGGGCAATGTGTTTGCTGTACCTTCTGCCTGCTCTTCCCTTCCCTGAACTCACTGCTTACCCAAAGGGAAGCTACTCAGGACGTGTGCTCCTTGTAGGTGGGCTGCCTGTAAGCTTTGCACATCCTTTGTCATAGTGTATCTGTACCACAAGGGTATTTACAGGCAGGAGGAGGCTGAATTCATTCAGGGAAACTTCTACTTTACTCTTAGGTGGCAAATGTATCCTCTGTTTGCAGCAGGGTACCAGCATTAGGTAACTCTGCCCTCCTCAGGCCCCAGCTGGAGTCCTGTGTCCAGAGCTGGGGCCCCAGGACAAGGAAGATGTGGGGCTGTTGGAGAGGGGTCAGAGGAGCCATGGAGATGCTCAGAGGGCTGGAGCAGCTCCCCTCTGGAGAGAGGCTGAGGGAGCTGGGCTGGGTCAGCCTGGAGAAGAGAAGAGAAGAGAAGAGGAGGCTGTGGGGGGACCTCAGTGCAGCCTGCCAGTCCCTGAAGGGAGCAGAGGAACAGGAGGGGAATCAGCTTGTTCAAGGGCAGAGACTGGCAGGACAAGGGGGATGGATTAAAGCTGAAGGAAGGAAGGTTTAGATGAGATCTTAGGGGGAAGTTCTTTGCAGAGAGAGTGGTGAGGGGCTGGCAGGGGCTGCCCAGAGAGGGGGTGGGTGCCCCGTCCCTGGGGGTGTTGAAGGCCAGGTTGGCTGGGGCCCTGGGCACCCTTGTGTAGCTCCAGGCCTGGAGGTTGGTGTCCCTGCCTGTGGCAGGGGGTTGGAGCTCTGTGACCCTTGGGGTCCCTTCCAACCCAGACCAGGCTGGGATTCTGTGATTAGGTAGTGGCATTTGGCAGCCATGGTAGGATGTTAATTCAAGGAAGCTGGATGGAGGATAAGGTTCTTATTTAGTGATTTGATGAGGGTCTTCACAGATACAGTTTTGCATCTGGCAGCTGTTCAGCATTGCTAAGGAGAGCTGGTGTTTGATCTGTGGTATAGATGTCTTTGATGTCAAGGAGAGTAGTTTTCCATACTGAGATCTATTGGGGTCACTGCAGCAGGGTGGTTTTTTTTTGTTGCTGATGATTTTTGGGGATCTCCCTCCTCTCATTTCCTCTCTCTGCTCTCCTACTAATTCCTTGCATTGAGATGTTAGTACTTTTATTATTGTTTTTTTCCAAGTTTCTTAGAAGTTTGACACTGAGACTTCCTGAAAAGGAAATGAGAGAATCTCATTTTCTGCTTCAAAGCTGCCTTGAAGATCTCAGGGTTGCTTTGTTTTCAGGGCATTCTGTAAGCAATCAAAGGCATTTGAGCATACAACAGACCCATCTCAATCTGATCTGCTTTCAAGTGGAACCATATTTGTACATGCTGCTGCCTGGTTTATGTCTCCATTTCATTCTTCTCAAAAGCCTGTGACCTTTTCTTTAGGATCATAATGAGCAGTTTTTCCCTGTTGGATACCTCAGTGGGAGGAGATAATTACTACACACAGCCATGATTTGATCTAAATGGGCACACAATCCCAGCTGGAAGGAGTATGTCTGCCACACTTCTCCCTCTTCCTGGTCCAGGTGTCATCCCCAACTGGGTGGATGAAGGGAGAGCAGTGGATGGCATCTCCCTTGACTGCAGCAAAGCTTTTGATACTGTCTCCCAGGACATCCTGATAGAGAAGCTGAGGGAACAAGGGATGGATGAGTGCACAGTGAGGTGGGGTGAGATCTGGCTGTGGGACCGGGCTCAGAGGGTCGTGGTCAGTGGAGTAGAGTCTGACTGGAGGCCTGTGAGCAGTGGTGTTCCCCACCCCAGGGCTCGGGGTTGGGTCCAGGCCTGTTTAATATCTTCATTGAGACCTTGATGAGGGAACAGCATCCACCCTCAGCAAGTACCTGATGATCCAAAGCTGGGAGGAGTGGCTGACACACAGGACACTGAGCTGCCACCCAGAGAGACCTGGCCAGGCTGGAGAGCTGGGCTGGGAGAAATCTAATGAAGTTCAACAGGAGCAAGTGTAAAGTCTGGCACCTGGGGAGGAACAACCGACTGTATCAGGACAGGCTGGGGGATGAGCTGCTGGAAAAGAGCTCTGTGGAGAAGGACCTGGGGGTGCTGGTGGGGGACAGGGTGGCCATGAGCCAGCAGTGTGTCCTGGGGACTGAGAGAGACAATGGGATCCTGGGGGCATCAGGAGGAGTGTGGGCAGCAGGTGACAGGAGGGGATCCTCCCCCTCTGCTCTGCCCTGCTCAGGCCCCACCTGCAGTGTTGTGTCCAGTGCTGGGCTCCCTGGGATCAAACAGACAGGGACCTTCTGGAGAGAGTCCAGAGAAGGGCAACGAAGATGATTAGGGGCCTGGAGCATCTCCCCTGTGAGGAAAGGCTGAGTGAGCTGGGTCTGTTCAGCCTGGAGAAAAGAAGACTTAGGGGGGACCTAATTAGTGTTTATAATTATCTTAAGCATGGGATGCAGGGGGAATTGGCCAGCCCCTTCTCAGTGTCTGTGGGGACAGGACAAGGGGCAATGGCTGTAAGCTGGAGCACAGGGAGTTCCACACCAACATGGGGATGAACTTTTCCCCAGGGAGGGTGAGGGAGCAGTGGAACAGGCTGCCCAGGGAGGTGGTGGAGTCTCCTTCTCTGGAGATACTCAAGTCTCCTCTGGATGCCTATCTATGCAACATGAGATAGGGAGCTGCTTTGGCAGGGGGGTTGGACCCCTCTTGAGGTCCCTTCCAACCCCTAAAATTCTGTGATTCTGTGATCTGCAACGTGGCTGTGTTTGTACATTCCTCATGGTGTGGTTGTTGCAGGCAGCACTCCTAAAACAGGTTAGATTCTCCTCCTGCAGCTGTTTTTTTGTTTCCTCTTCCAAGCAGCAAGAAGATTCTCAGCCTAACATGGTGCCTTGCAGGAATGTACCTAATAAATCTGTGGCTGTGCCATGAGGGAGGGAAAGCCCTTTGTGCTGGAGGTGATGCTGTTATCCCTGTCATTGCAGAGTATGGTGTCTGTGAGAACCTGAGGAAGCTGGAGATCACTGGGGTGTCCTGTCGAGACGTGTATGCCAAACGTAAGTGCTAAAGCTGCTACAGCTCTGGCTGTCCTTGCTGAATACCAGTTCTGAAAGCATATTCTCTCTGAATATTTATTCAACTTTGATGGCATAAGTTGTGCAGGTGTACTTGCTGAGGGCAGGGCTTTCACCTGTGAAGCTGGTGTGTTTGGAGTTTCATTGAATGCTAAGCTGATGCCAAGCATTGAGGTGTCTACAGTCCCCAATCCTTTGGTGGGAAAGCAGTGTGTCATTTGACTTCATCATGAACTGTGCCTGAGGGGTTTTCATCCTTTCCTGGTTTGCCATTTTCTTGCTGAGGAATTAACTGATACATCTTCATAGCCCTAATGTAGCTGAGTCTTGGCCTCAGTGAACGGACTGATGGTAGGAGAGTGCTGGAGGAAAAGGGATGAGTAACCCTCTGCCAAGGTGTTGGTGTGTTTTAGGAAGTGGGACCCCAACTCTTTAGTCCCAGTGTGTCTTCTGCAAGGCAGATGGACATCTTCTGTCTTAGAGTGGGGAGAGGGCATCATCATTATTAGAGTTATCAAGGCCTGGAACAGGCTGCCCAGGGAGGGGCTGAGTCACCCCCCTGGGTGTGTTGAACAGAGGGGAGATGAGGTGCTCAGGGATCTGGTTTAGCTCAGGATGGGAATGGTTGGACTTGATGAGCTTAAAGGGCTCTTCCAACCTGGTGATTCTGTATAATAAGGACTGAATGGAGGCCTGGATCCTTGGTGAGGCTGTCTTCCCCACCATTAGTTTGTGCCCTTTGCAGTCACGAGCTCAGCTGGTTGCTCAGAGAACCTTAGGACATCCCCTGGAACTCCCATACCACCAGGTTGTTTTGTCATGCTTCTCCCACCACAAATTTTGTACAATTTTGTGGTCTGTAGGATGAAGAACAAGAAGTAACCTGCAGCACACAAAGAATGGCTTCTGGATGATCAAATAAGGTCCTGCTTTACGAACCAAAAGCTGTTGCTGGCCCAAGTTACAGCCATGAGAGGTCTCCATAGGCTTTGCAGATCCAAACCCTGGCTTAGCATCTGCACATACTGTATTTGCTGAACCTTGAAGCAGTGATGACCTCAAGTATTGATTAATGCTGGAAAAAAAAGAACAGGTAGAAGGGTTTTAATCCCATCTCTGATAGACTTGCTGAACATCCACAGGGAAATTATTTCATCACTTAGTCTCCCTCTTCATTCATTTGTGTGCTAGGACTAGAACTGCCAGGTTTCCCTGGGTGGGAGGGCTGAGCAGTGCTGAGCCAGCAACTTAAATGTCCACAGAGAAGTCTCAGCAGCACTTGAGACCTCCTGTACTTGCCATTCAGCCTCATATCTCCTGTGTGGCACCAGTGTGAGAACAGCCACACTGTGCACACCACACTGGACCTTAATTCTGCAGCACTGGTTTTAACTGGCACAACATCTCTGTGTGAGTCCTAGGCTTCTCCCACCCCAATAGTTCAGTGGTTCAGATTTGGTACAGTGACACTTGGTGCTTTTTATACACAAGTTAGGGGTAAAAGTGGCCTTGGTGGCTTCAAACAGAGGTGTGTCTCTAGCCCAGCACCATATTTCAGTCATGGCTGTGAGCAGTTAGCCAGGGAAGACCCAGAGGAGGGATGGGAAGCCTGTGTGATCTCTCCCAAAGTACTCTCCCAGTTTCTGACTGGTTTTGGGTTGGGGGTTTCCAGGGTCTATCACAGTTTGCTGATTTAATTGCCCTCCACACATCAGTCTTACACGTAGATTTCCAATCTTCCTTTGCACCAAATTAGCATCTGTGGGCAGAGAGACATGCTTGATGTGAGGACCACCTCTGTGATGGACTCCACATCTGAGTAAAGACTGTGCCTGTATCCCTGCAGCAATCCTAACCAGCAGTGGGTGAAGTCAGAATGCTTGGCAGCTGTTTCTGGCTTTCAGGGATGCACCACCTTAGCTCTCCCACTCAGATTCAGCACTTTGCCCTGTTGCTACTGTCCCATTAATTGCTGAAGAGTTAATTTGGGGCTGGTAGCAGGATTTGCACACACTTTTCCATCCACTGAATGTGATTCTTTAAGCAGTGGTGTGGGAAATGGGGAACTGGAAGTGCTAGAAAGCATAGCTAATCCAAGGCCTGGGGCACCGGCCGTGGAGTCACTAAGTGGTGTTACTGAGCCAGCTGTGCTGGTTACAGTCATGCTGCCCTCATTTGAGGGGGAACCCCACTTTGATTTCAGTGGGTGCTGTTTGTAAACACTGCCCCTGGGAATCTTTAAACACCCCAAAGTGTGAGTAACCCTCCTAGGAGGGGCCAACAGAAACAACTGCCGCTCCACAACTGGAAGCAAAGTCCAAAGAGAGTTGGACTCCTCTACGTGGTTGCTCCAGATTCACAGTACTGTTAAGGTGCTGGTGCCAGTTGGAGCAGAGTTCTGTGGTACTGACCCTGCTGTGTCTGTTCAGGTATAAACCCACGGGTGAAGTCAGGGCGTTATATGAAAATCCTTCCCGACTACGAGCACATGGAGTACAGAGATGTTTACACCTGCCGTACGTACCTCCTGCTGCCTGCTGCTTCCTGCACTGAGCACACACACACACACAAGATGCTGCATGGAGTGGGACTTTGCTTTCAGCAGATGATTTTGGGCTGAACCTTTGGGGCAGCCTGGAGGAGGGTGTTGGTTAACCAGTTCTTTTTGTCGGGTGTTTTGTGGAGCGTGCTGCCCCTTTGAAGAGGGATGATGGGTGTAGGGTGGGCAGGGAGGTGTGGTGATCCCCTCTGGAAGTGCTTGGAGGTTGAAAATGATTCCAGAGTGGGTGGGAAAAGGAGGTTCTCTGTTCACAGTAGGGGAGCAGTCTGCTTTTCATACACTGCTCCTCTTTTAGTATTCACATACCCCATGAGGGCTCCCAAAAGCAGGTTTAAATAAGCTCTGGACTAGCAAAAAGCTTTTTCTTGATCCAGATGATCCACAGGGAAAGCAGCAGAGGCTTCTCATACCAATTCCCTCCCTGCACAGTGAATCCTTTTAACCACCATCTCTAGGAAACATTCTGCTGGTGTTTCAGAGATTGTGATTTTCCTTCCTTGGCCAAGAAGCTCCTCTGGGTAAACTGCTCCTTCACTCCAAATAGTGTCTTGAGGGAAGAACATTGGGAGTTTAACGTTCACTGTCTTGCAGGAGTTGAGGGTTGATGACATCAGTTAAGGAAGCCAGCCCTGTTTGGTGTTCAGAGGGGGTGTTGAGCTTTTTCTAACACACCTTTGGGTCTGCAGAGCCTTGCAGACTCCAGTAACTAATCCACTGGTGCTTGGGAATGGAGTTTTTTGCATGTCCAGTGTGGATGCTACAGACTTACCTGAGCTAAAGCAAGCAGAGCATGGGCCACGCAGGGTAGATGGTGCCTTTCACGTGAGTCACAGCAGGTGAGCAGCAGCACTGCTGCAGCTGGAATCAATAGAAAGTTCTAGGTTTGGAGTCCTGCTTTCAACCCCAGCCTTGTTCTGGAGCTGGGTGGAAAGGAGAGGCATATCCCAGCTGTCCCACAGGATGAGGGATTCTTCTGCTCCCTGGGTGTTTGCTCCAAACGTGATGTTCTTGGTGCCTCTGGAGCAGCAGTTTGTGCTCTTCCCTTAGTTGTTTATTCATTAGCAGCAGCTCCAAACTTCAGATATCTTTTCTCTAGGGCTGTGTTGAATTACTTGAGGAAAATCTGGTGCAGTTGCCTGTTTTTCCCTTTTTTTTTTCCCCCCCTCCTCTGTATTAAGACAGCATTAAGACCAGGATTTATTGTGTGAGTACTAACTCATGTGTGTGTAGCATAGCCAGGCCAGCTCAGATCCCTTTCCCCAGGGTTTTAACCCAGCCTGGCTGACTCCTGGCTCTTTCCACACCAGTGAGTTATCACCAGCTGGAGGGCAGTAACACTTACATCCTTCCAACTCCTTTTGCCTAGAGATACCTTGCTGCATCCTGAGAGTCCCAGAGAATTGAGGCTGTAGCTCACTTTAGAGTGAGCTTTAGAAAAAGCTTTAAAGCTTTCCCTCTGCTTTAAAGGCTGCACAAGAACTCCCAGTAGGTTTGTTTTTTTGTGCTGCTCTGTGTGTGCTGCCCAAGCTCAACACAGTTCATGAAACAAGATGTAGTTAAAACAGTAACATCTGAAAGCATCTGCTCTCCTCCTGCTTTAATAATCCCCTCTGGGGTTGTAACTTGACCGTTCATACCTATGGTGTCTGTGATGCTTGAGTTGCTGTGTGCTTGCTCAGTATCACTTGTCCTGTGCCTGACTCTAATGAAGAGCACAGGCATGAGACCTTTCCCAGGCTGCCTTCTGTTGAATTGGGCATTTGCTGCTTTTCCTGGCCTGTCTCCAGCTGTATTCAGGCAGCCTTTCCATCTGAAAAGGCTGCTTGTGGCAACCTGGGCTGGGGGGAGGGGGGGAGTTGTACTGAAGCATCCAGTGGATGGATTTTTGCTGCCTTTGGCAGGATGTGAGCTCAGAAGTTCAGATAAGCTAAAGGCTCCTTCAGGATCCAGAAAAGTAGGCAGTGTGAATAGCAAAGGAAAACCTTGGAGAAAGACCCAAGGGCTGTTTTCTTTTGAGGAGCAGGGAGGGAAACAACTGTCAGACCCATCCTGTGTGCTGCCAGGGACAGCCAGAGCTGGGATTCATCAGATTTTCCCTGCAGAGAATATAGCTGCTGGCTTGCTAGAGCCCAGAAACACCCCAGGCTTGGAAACTGAGCTGTGCTTTTGCTTTTGAGACTCATTTGGGCCTTTGGCTGAGTACCAGCATTTTCCCCAGCCAACCTCCTTTCCTGCAAGAGCAGGAGGAGGAGAAAGTCAAGAGTCTGCAGCACCCTGGGCAGGTGTCTGTTAAGGTGTCCTTGCTGTGGGTGTCAGGTGTGCAGGGAGGCTGAGGCTCACCTTGCAATCCTGGTTCCCATCAGCTCATCTGGAGACTTCTGTGGTGTCAAACAGCTGGTTTTTTTCCAAAACTAAAAGAAAACAAGAAGAGCTGCTCACACAGTACAAGCTAAGCACACAACCTGCCATCCAGTGGGTAGGATTCTTCTGGAGACGAATGGGATTCCTTTGGCCTCCTCCATCCTTGGCAGCCCCAAGTTTCCACGTGGTTGGGGCAGATCTGTGACTCAGCTGTGTTTCCTAAGCTGCCCCAGCTCCTGGCAAACAGCTCTTTGCTCAAAGTGAGCACTCAATAGGTGCATGTGGTGGAGTGGAAGGGCTTGCCTTGTCAAGCAGGCACTTTCCCTGCTCTTGAAAAGCCAATTTGTGATAGCTCTGAGTCCTTCAGACAGGAGCTGGGGGAGGAGGGACATCCTAATCACCCTTGGATTGCTTAACATCATGTTTTCTGTCCTAAAAGTTAAAAAAAAAAAGAGCTGGGTTTTCTCAGCTCAGTGCCAGACAAGGCAAAAGGCAGATAGCAGCTTGTGCACATACCATTTATTAATATGTAATCACTGCACAGAGACAAGGAGACTGGGAATGTGGTTTGCTTGCTTGCCTCAGTGCTGCTGTTTGTGCTCTGCTCAGTTCACTGGGTGAAACCAGGCTGTCAGTCTGAAATTGTTTACTGCACAGGAAAAAGGCTCCTCCAGGCCAGTTGGCAGCAGCTCTGGACAACCCTCCCCGCTGCCCTGAACCTCTGTGGAAGTTCTCTGCATTGGTATAATAAAACCACTCCTAGAATTCTTGTTATTTTAAGCAGTTAATGAAACAAAGCTGTTGGAACAGCTGCACCAAAATGCAATTCTTCCTATAAACTGCTGCAAAACAAAAGCTCCCATCATTCAAGCCAGACCTGTAGGTTAAAATGGATTATTGTGGCCTTCTGAGTTGGCCAGGAGCATCATTTTAAGGCAAGTGTAGTGTCTTCTTGCTGTCTTCATAGGAATACTCTGTATCCTATTGTTCCTGCCCAGAATGCCAGATGATGGGTGATGGCTTCACATAAAGGTTACCAGTCACATCAGGAAATTAAATGGGCAACAGCAGTGGCTGAGTGTGTCAGGACTGGAGGCAAGGAGCTTTCCAAGAGAGAGGAGGTTCCTGAAGGTGGTTCTGTGATGGGCATTTTCTCCTGTTTGCTGAAAACATTCCTACTTCTCCTTCAACTCTGGTGGGATCCGAGGTGCAGCTGGCTCTGAGATGAGAACGGAGAAGCCTCACCTGCTGCAGTAGGCTGTGAGGGGGGGACTTGGAAGCAGCTTTTGGGCACTGCTGAAATGGAGCTGCTTATGTAGGCTTTGTACAGCTGTTCCTGACCTGGTAACACCAGCAGATGTCCTGAGCTGCCATGGTCTGTGTGCTTTGCCCGACCCCCAGCCTGGCTGTTTCTAAGGATGCTTAACTCTGGACACAAGTTTGTCTATACAAGACTGGGAAATTCTTTCAAAACACTCAAATTTCCCTGTTCCTTGCTGCCTTTCCACCCTTCCTTTTTTTCTTTCTGTTGCTTTGCAGTCTGAGACATCAAGTTCATTTCTGGAGATGCCAGATATTTTCTTCCCTTCTGTATACCTACTGTGTGATTTTTTTGCATTAACAGGATCATGTTGCAAAAGTTTTCCAGGGAATTCCTGGTGAAATACCTGGTCATGTGAAGTCCTGGAAGCTAACTCCTGCCTCTGCACCAGGCCAGGAGCTGTGGGCTGCAGAGAGCAGCATACATCAGCGTGAGCTTTTTGGGAGGCCTCAGTTCACAGCTCCCAGCTCTGGGTGAAACCAGTTTCCTCTTCCTTAGTGCAGGCAGTTGTGGGTGGTCAATATTGTGTGCTGTCTGGTAGCAGTCTTCCTTTTTCTTTTCCCCATATCCCAGTTCCTTAGCTTGATGTGCTCACTCCAGTGTCTCACTGTTCCCTAGTGCTGCACCGATACCGACACATCCTGGGACTGTGGCAGCCAGACATCGGGCCCTACGGGGGACTGCTCAACGTGGTGGTGAGTGAGTACATCATTCTGGGGGCTGTGGTGTCCAGATGACTGCTTTCTAGGCCTGGTTGGCATCTCCATGCTCTACAGAAGTGTGAGTAGTCAACTTTCAAGCAAGTGATTGGGACCTAGAGGTTGCTCCTTGGCTCTTCTCATCATCACCATCCTTCTCCAAAGAATCGTTTTGCTTTTCAGCCATGCTCCAGGCAGCTACAGCAGCACACAGCAAACATGAGCAACCTTTCAGGGAAAGGTTCAGAACTTAACACTGATATTCCAGTGAGTAGCACAGGAGTCAAGTCCTTGTGCATCAAGTACAGCAGAGGCTTGGGCACTGCCCTGACACTGACTGTGTTACCTTGGCTTTCAGCTGAAGGTTTTGCAGAGGGTTTTGTGTGCATCTCTCCTTCTTGTAGTTTGCAGCATTGGTCACTAGCTGTGTCTAAGACTAATGCATGCAGGCACATGAGTGGTGTGTGACCTGTGGAGTCTTTGCTGGGCAGAGCAGTTAATGAACAACACTTGACTCTGCATTGGTGAGAGCTGGGCCAGAAGTTTGCCTCAGGTCCTTGTGCTCTGTTCAGTAGCTGAGGGGTTGAAGCATAACAAATCATGAGGCCTTTAGGTTTGTGAGATTTGTCTTTCTAAAGACAAGTGTGCCTCTGTGGCTCTGCTCTGGTTTTGTCTTGGATCTCTGTTGAGAAAACAGCTTTTCCTTGGAATTGCAGGGCTTGAGGGGGAAGGAGTCTCTTAGGTGTGCAGGGAGGGAGCTGGCATTTGCAACTCAGCAGAGGAGATTGCTGCTTCCTGTGCTGTCTGTAAGTAATAGAGCTAAATAATTCCTTATCCAAACAGCATGGGTAATCATGGGAAGCAGAATTCCTCTCCTTGAGTAGCTGCCTGCATGAGTTCTCAAACCAATTAGTGTTTGACTAGCTGTGTGGCCTCCTCAGTGCAGCCCCTCCTTCTGCATCCTGCACACCAAGCATCCCTCACCAAGTCATTTGCAGTAATAAAGGCCTGATCGTTTTCCAGTGGTGCAGAAAGCCTTGTAAAGAAACCCTCTCCCTCTTCACCAGGGGTGTGCTGTGAGTGCATATGGTCTGCTTTAAGAGCTGGAAAGCTGTTTGGAAGCACAGCGAGCTGTTCTGTGTGTGTGTGTGAGGCTGACCTTGCTCTGCCTCCCATCCCTCTGCAGGTAGATGGTTTGTTCATCATTGGCTGGATGTACTTGCCACCTCATGACCCTCATGTTGATGATCCCATGAGATTCAAACCTCTCTTCAGGATTCATCTCATGGAGAGGAAATGTGCCACAGTTGAGTGTATGTACGGTCATAAGGGACCTCACAACGGCCACATCCAGGTGAGCTCCTCCTAGTGCTTTGAACTGCTGTCCTGGGTGCAGTGTGTGTGTCTGTGTCTGTCTGTGTGCACATTGGCTCTGGAAATGGATTCATCCAAAAATGATGAGAATTTTATTTAAGGGATGAGGCTTTCACCACTTTGTTGTATGTGTGGATGCCAGCTTTGTGCTCATTATGTGTCTGACAAGTTGTGTGGGCTGTTCCCAGCTCTGAATTTGTTCACTGGCAATAGTACAGCAAGGCTGTTATACTGTCTCCTGTTGGGCTGGAACAGGGAGTGAGGGTGGGAGCACCAGTGTATGTAGAGGCTGGGAGAAATGATCCACAAAATGTCATTGGGCAGCTGGTGAAGGTATCCAAGCAGACACACAGACCTCTTCTGTTTTACAGTGCTCTCCAAGACCTTGAGAAGGTGATGTAGCATCCATTCAGTGTTTGGATGCTTTGAAAAGCTTCCTGATAGATTGTTTCCTTTTCTTTGAGGAAGGAAGCTCAAATAGAGAAGCAGCTTATAATTAGCATCTTTCATTAGAGTGCGTTGGGGGTTTTATTGCTTTCATTTCTCTGTTCTGTAGCTGGTACACTCAGTATCACTGAAGGATTCCCCTGCAATGTTGGTTGTGTAAAGCATTTCCTCTAAGCAGTTTTAATGACATCACCCTGAGCATCTCTAATTGGGTCTGTAACGTGTTCAATTCTTCCCCCATGGTACCTGCAGATTGTGAAGAAGGATGAGTTCTCCACGAAATGCAACCAGACAGATCACCACCGCATGTCAGGGGGAAGGCAAGAGGTAAGAGGGCTTGGCCAAGGCTCTGCATTGAGGCTGGAGATATTCTGGAGAGAAAAGATTGCTGTCTTACCTAAGCTCTTAGCTCATGTTGGGGTTGGGGAGGTGGTCTTCTGCCTTCTGCTTTCTCTGTATCTGAACACAGATGCAAACCCAGGCTGGTAGCTTCTGGCTGATCTACTGTGAGTAAAATATAAGTGAGTAAGTAGAATTGCTCTGTGACTTGAATCAAAACTTAAAGCAGCCATTGTATAATTGCAAGATCTTGGGGAACCTCTTCTCCTTTGCCAAAGTGTTGTTTAAGGATCCAGTGTGTGGGATCACTTCAGGGTCACACCTGCAGGATGCCCCCTGGGAGCTGTGGTGCAGAGCGGTGTGTTGGAGCGGGCTGTTAGTCCATCCTGTCGTGCAAAAAGCTGGTTTAGGCAGTTCTCCAGGGCAAGGTGCTCTTTGAACCCTGGCACCCACTTTCATCCTGTGCTCTGACACCATTCCTGTTTGTTAGGAGCCTGTACAAAGAAAGGCAGCAACACGCCTTGTACACCACCAGACACCGATCTCTCTGGCATCGCTGTCTGTACCATAGTGAGGAGCAGTGACATTTGAATACCTGCTTGTCACCTCTCTTGTCATCTTGGGCAAGGGATTAAAAGCTTCATTTGGTTGTTTATCCTCTGTGTCAGCTACACCCAGCAAGGCAGCAGCTTCCTGACTCGAGCTACGTGTGTTAAGGTATAAATGTCAGGATGAAAACCTTCAGCTAATGCCCATGCCAGGTAGTGATGGTGTTTGCTGCCAGCTAGTTAAACATGACACATCTGATACTTCAGTTCCTTCTAACAAATGCTTGAAAATATCTGCCTGCTGATGGGGAAACAGTTGGGAAAGGTGTAGTTAGTCCTGTAGCAGATGAGAAATGCCTTCATACTTTCAAAGCACCGTGTTAAGTGTGTGTGGTGTTATGGTAATTGGAGGATCTGGCTTTAGAAGATAAAGCCAGCAGGTTGGGAATATTGCTTGGTAGGCTGCTGTCTTAGTGTAGGCTGTTATCACACTAACTCCTGGTAAGGTATTAACTTGTCAGAGCTGGTGTAGAGGCACTTCAGGAGATGTTTTTCAAAGCACCCTTTGGATTTAGATGCATCAGTATTAAATCAGCAGGATTTAACCTCCTAAATCTTCAGGGCTTTTCAAAAGCTTCCCCTTTTATGTTCTGCATGCTGGGATAGGGCACAGGAGGCAGCTTATGGGCACACAAATGAGTTGCTGCAAGGTAAAGCAGGACATAAAGAAGTAGTAGCTCAGCTACTGTGTGGTAACAAACGATGCTTATGCTCTTGTTCTTGGTTCTACCTGTAATTTCTTTGCAGGGAAGTGTGTTTATTGTGTGATATCTGGCAGGAATAGCGTGGTTACCATAGAATCACAGACTGGTCTGGGTTGGAAGGGACCCCAAGGATCACAGAGCTCCAACCTCCCTGCCACAGGCAGGGCCACCAACCTCCAGGCCTGGAGCTACACAAGGGTGCCCAGGGCCCCATCCAACCATAAAGCCTATTTCCAAGCCAACATGTGCTTGTTCCCAAATCCAGCTGTGATCCTCTGCCTTTGGCAGAGCATTCGCCTCTCCTGTGGCTCTGCCAGTGAATGGTGCTGGTGAAGTGAGGTCAGGTTGGAGGATGTCACTGTGGCAGTGAAATGCCTTTTATCATCCCCCTGTTCCCTTCTCTCTTGAACTGCAGGAATTCCGGACGTGGCTGAGGGAAGAGTGGGGTCGGACTCTGGAAGACATCTTCCATGAACACATGCAAGAGCTCATCTTGATGAAGTTCATCTACACCAGCCAATATGAGTAAGGCCACCAGCTCCTTCTAGGTATTGAGGCTGCTGCAACACCAAGAGCACGTGGGATGGCTTGCTCCAAGCACGGGGTGCTTGCAGTGGGTGTCTCTGTGCAAAGACACCATGATGCAAGTGCTTTCCACTTGCACAGAGAGGATCATAGAATCATACAATCACAGAATTGTAGGGGTGGGAAGGGACCTCCAGAGCCCATGGGGTCCAAGCCCCTGCCAAAGCAGGGTCCCTAGGACAGGGCACACAGGGCAGTGTCCAGACAGGGCTGGAATCTCTCCAGAGAAGGAGACTCCACACCCCCTGGGCAGCCTGGCCCAGGGCTCCCTCACCCTCACTGGGAAGAAGTTCTTCCCCACATTGGGGGGGAACTCCCTGTGCTCCAACTTGGAGCTATTGCCCCTTGTCCTATCTCCATGGACCACTGAAAAGGGGCTGGCTAATTCCTCCTGCATTCCATGCTTAAGATAATTATAAACATTAATTAGGTCCCCCCTTAGTCTTCTCTTCTCAAGACTGAACAGTCCCAGCTTATTCAGCCTCTGAATAGGATATCCTCTGAGGATATCCTCTGAGGATAGGGGAGATACTCCAGGCCCTTCATCATCTTTGTAGTGATGAGACACACAGACAGCATTGATAATAACAAAGTTCCAAGTTCTTGACAATAACCACACACAGTGAGGTGGTTTTGAGTTGTTGAACTGTGTTTAATTTGAAGATGGAGCAAATACCCATGATCCCAGGGAGCTGTCTCCTCATTACCCACAGTAATAAATAAGCAGCAGCTAGGCAGAAACCAGGCAGTCCCTGAGAACTGGTTTTGGGGTTGTTTTTTTTAACTGTTACTCCAAACTTCAAATAGCAGCCACCTCGCTGTAGCACATGTGTAACTGTGCTTCCTTCTTCAGCTCTCCAGAAATCCCAGGGAGTGAGGAGGTGTGCAGTGACCTTGCTGCCAGGAGCCTCTGGGTGTGCTAACAAGGGCTGGGAGAGGGAAGGGAAAGGGAAGGGGTTGCTTGCATAGGTCCAGAGTGAAAAGTTAAAACACAGATACCACCTCTCTTGATGATATCCCAAAGCCACCCAGCAGAGCAGGCTGCAAACATGTCCCTCACATCAAGGGATTCTCTTAACCTCTCTTCCCTTCCATTTTTCACACAGCAACTGCTTGACGTACCGACGCATCTACCTCCCTCCCAGCAGCCCTGATGACCTTATAAAGCCAGGTCTCTTCAAGGGAACCTATGGGAGCCATGGGCTGGAGATTGTGATGTTGAGCTTTCATGGAAAGAAAGCAAAGGGGACTAAAATCACTGTGAGTGTGTTTTCCTTTCTCTCACATCCTTGTTAAAAGGATTCTTGATGCTGTAGATTCGTAGGAGAGATGGCTGGGAGGTTGTTGTTACCCCCAGGCCCTGTTTCTTGTGAGGATGTGGCACTGAATGGATCTTGACACGTGCAGAACAGCTACAGCCTGCTCTGCAAAGTTTCTCACCGTGCCACCTGGCTCCCCCTTCCTTTCTTCTCCCTCCCAGCTGTTTTCTGTGAGCAGCTGGTAACAGGTCACTAGAGATGGCTCATGTGTGTCTGAGGAGCAGGTACCAAATGTTGGCAGCTCTTCCCTGAAGCCAGGCCAGCAACCTCCTTCCTCCCTGCAGGGAGGGATGCTGACAAAACCTCTTTCCAAGCTTACAGCTTTGACTTTCTTTCACCCTTGCAAGCACAGCCTGGGTCATAGCTTTTGATTTCATATTCTGTTTCTGGGAGGGAGAAAACAGATGTGATGTAGACAGCTCAGGGAGCAATGAACAAGGTCCAAGGGTTTGTTTTGTTGCTTTTCTATTTGGTTGCCAACTTGGTGATAGAGTAAAACAGGGTTAATGGTGGAGAAGTCAGATGATGGGCGTGGGGAGGATACAGCTCTGACCTCTGTAGCATCCTGCCTCTGCAGCCATGCTGTTGTTTCCTGTCTCCAGGGAGATCCCAACATCCCAGCTGGGCAGCAGACTGTGGAGATAGACCTGGCACATCCTCTGCAGCTCCCTGACGTGGAGAACCTGCGTGATTTCAGTGAGCTCTCTCGCATCGTCCTGGAGGTCCAGGAGCAGGTGCGTCGGGAGGAGCAGGAGGAGGAACACCGGCAAGAGGAAGAGGACTGCTCCCAGCAGGCTGCCTCCCAACCTTCTGCAAAGCCCCTGGGAGGAGGAGAAGGTGCTGAGGGGGAAGAGACTGCAGCTGGGGCGGAGGGGGCGACCCAGGATAAGGCACCAGCTTCCCAGCCCTTCGTGCTGCCCATGGGAGTCATTTCAAGGAATGAAGATTATCCTCGGACCTGCCGCGTTTGGTAACGGGGACCAGTGGTGTTACAGCCTAGGCTCACTTTGAAATGGAAGGGGGGAAGGCTTTGAGGGCTGTCCTGTCTTTGCCTGCCTTATACCTGCAGGCAGATCTCCCAGCCCTGTGTGCAGAGATGTCCTGCTGCTGCTGCTGCCCTACCTCCTACACTCTAGTTTGTTCCCCTTTCCTACCACACCATCATCTGCTGCCCCGTGTCCATGCTAGGTTCTATCCTGTGACTTCTGACTCCAGCCTCTCCCATATCCACCCCCCCCCCCTTTTTTTTCCTTTAGTGTTTTGTTTCCCAGAGCTGCCCAGCTTGTGTATTTAAAGATCTGTGCAGCCACTTCCCATTTCTCTGTGTGTCACTTGTGTTCCTTGTGTGCTCCCTCCCACCCCTCCCTGCCCTCTGGTGCAATGGGGCCAGCTTGGGAAGGTGCTGAGCACCCTAAACAGCAGGTGCAGATACACAGAGAGCCTTGTTGAATGGGACCTGGAGTTGGAGAAGCAGCAGCTTACTAAATTAAGTGTGGCAAAAGAGCCCAAAAGCTGAGGCTCAGGCAGGTGACCTTCAGCCAAACATCTGTGCTCATGGAAAAACCTACCAGTAGCTGGTTAATCCCAGAAGGCTCCTGCTGTCACAATGAGTTGTTTGAATAAAACCCTGCTCCACCTGCTGCTTGCTCAGAGGTTAGGCTGACCTTTACTCCTGCCCAGCTTGTTAGATCTTTCTCAGTTCCTTTTTTTCTTGATTTTTTCCTTCCTTTTATTTATTTTTTTTTTAATTTTCCTTTCTCTCTCTTCCCCTGGGTTTCATCCCAAAGCTTGCCTCTCTGCTCCAGCTCTCAACGTTCCTTTCCTCTATTGTGAGGATTGTCTGGGCTTGGGTTGATCCTTAAGTTGCAGAAGTAAAATCTCAGATGGATTTTACTGGGCTGAACTACAGGGAAAATTCAGCCTTTGTGTGCAGGTGCTAATTAGAAGAGCTAAAAGCAGCAACCTCAAAATAGTTCTGGGTAGTTTCTTGTCTTAAAATGGTACCAAGAGTGTTTTGTGCTGGGTGGTAAGGGGCTGACTGACCCTAAATCAGGGAGTAGGGGGATATTTTTAAATTTCTTTTTATTAAATGTTAATTATGGCTGTTCTCACCTCTCTTTTTTTTATTTTGGGGGGGTGTGTGTATTCTTTTTCTCCCTGCAGCTTTTATGGAACAGGGCTTATTGCTGGCCATGGCTTCACCAGCCCCGAGCGAACACCGGGGGTGTTTGTTCTCTTTGATGATGATCGTTTTGGATTCATCTGGCTGGAGCTCAAGTCCTTCAGTCTCTACAGCAGGATCAAGGTCTCTTTCCAGAACGCTGAAGCTCCTTCTCGTGAGGCTTTTGATGAGATGCTGAAGAACATTCAGTCTCTGGCTACTTGATGGGTGATTTGGGATGGACAAGGGCTAGGGGTTGCAAAGGCTGCTGCTCTCCCCCAGCCAGGGCTGTGGTGGGGATTCCTGCTCTTGGTACCTCTGAAAAGCATGCACTTTTAATAATAAAGCCTTTTTACCCCAAATGTACACGTCCCAGTTACAATATCCCTGCCCTCTCCTCCCTGCCACTCCACACTGCTCCCCAGCAGTCCTCCTTCCCCAGTCTGTAACATCGCTTTGTGCAGCTTGAAGGGATCCTGCAGAGGAGGAAACACACCATTCTTACCACTGAAAGAATGTACTGGAACAAAGACAACTCCAGGCCAGAGCTGGATCAGAAGAACATCTAATTGACTGGATGGACAGAAGCCCTCTGCTCTGACCATTAATCTCCCGTGGAAAGAGCCCTTTTTCAGGGAAGGGACTCACTTAAGCCTTTGCTGTGCTCTAATCCTCCTGGAAGACTTGCTTAACCCTCTGGAAAACTCGCCTGGTCCCCTGCTCTAGCCTGCCTGGCTTAATGAGAAATTGCATCAGCAGTGACAAAGCGCCTCATCCTCTCCAGAAACCTTCCTCTGGGCTCAGCTCACCAGGAGAAGCTGGTGTCATACCTGCACCCATGGCTTAGTGGGTGGTTTCCTTCTGAGAAATCCCCTCAGCTTGGCAGCAAGGGGAAGGATTCCAGCTGTAAATGACAGTGTGTTTTGTGTTGCTGGAGCTTGGTGGATGTGCTGTCCTTGGAGCTCCAGGTCTGGGTGTTTTCCCTGAGCATGGAGGAGATGATTCTTGCAGGAGCTGGTGCCTGCAGAACTGGGTTTGTACCTGAAGGGTTCACTTCAGCTCTCTTAAACTGGGCCTGAAAATGTAAAAGAAGGAGAAAAAAAATGTGAAATAAGCCCAAATGCAGCCTGCTGACTCCTGTGACCCCAGTTGTGTGTCATTCTTGGTTCAAGTTTCTCTACCCAGTCTGAAGGAGCGATGAGGGATTCTAATATTGCTGTGGCTTGTTCTGACTTGTTACAGGGTGGGTGCTGACAGGTGGGTGCTGCTGCTCCGCTCACAGGACCCTTCTGTTCCCTTTCCAGTCGCTCTTACTTCATCCCAGATGATTGCTGCTTCCACAGAAAGCTCTAGGGCTTAATTTCTTTCCCTGTTCTAGCAGACCCGAGCCCCACTGGGACATGTGAGCTGCAGGGGAGGGAGCCAGATTCCCCATAGACTGTCCCAGGCAGGGAAATCAGGGCCAGTGCTAATCTTCTGTGAGCTGTGCTTAAAAACCATCTCAGCATTTGCAGCAGCAGGAGTTATTAATCCTGGGTAGGAAGAAACCATGGGGATCCTTGTGTGGAGAGAACGGAGCCGTCTGTGGGGATGCTCTTGGTCACAGGCAGAGCCCATCCTCTCCTCTGTTCCTCCTCCTGTGATTATCAACTCCAGGTTTTCTTCTCTGCCTGACAAGACTCTGCCTTGACAGCTGGAGGTTTGGGTCTGTAAATGTGTCTGTAGGGGTGTTGTGCTGGGAGGATTTGGGGTTCTATGGAGAAGTTTCAGTCGCTGCCTGGTTTCTTCTTCTTCTCACAAGGGCTTCTTGCCATTTCTGGCTCCCCAGCGTTCCCTCAAGCTGTGGGAGAACCTAGTCTCCAGCAGAGGCTTTGAGCAGAAGGTCACATCACTCACAGGATTAATTCCTGCCTCTTTGGACATCGTTTTAGAAACCTCTGGGAACCTGAAGGTGATTTGAGGTGCTTTGTTCTTTGCTTTCTATTGCTTAGTCAGCAGCAGGAAGCTCTGCCTTGGTGGTAGAGGTGAAGCTCTGGAGGCTCTGGGAATAACCTATAAAAAGACCTTTGCTTCTGAGCAGCCCCTCAGCAGCAGCAGCAGCAGCAGGAAGAGTTGATTTGGATCTCACCCCATCACTGGGGCTGGGAGAGAGGAGGGGTGGCACCTCTCTGAGCCGTGGTGTGTGGGTGGAGGGGTGAACTGAGGCTAAAATTGAGCCCCTCAACCTTTTGCCACAGCAGGACAGCTCACAGACAGAGGTTCCCAGCTTGGTGATGCACGTTTCTAGGATGCCTAAAGATACTGGGCATCTGGGTGGCCAGTTTATCTCTGCACCTGCTGTTAGCCAGGCTGCTTTATATTCTCCCAAACAGCCTGAAGGGATGAAAAAGGTCCCCTTAAAACCTTCAACTGGCCTTAAAACCTTCAGCTGCCAGTGTAACCATAGTTCTGGTGGTGGATTCCTCCTCCTTTCAGCATCCCCACTCACCCAAAGGAATGAAAACCCTGAAGTTTCACATAATTGACTTAATAATTTTTGCTTCCTTGGGTTGTTGGTTTTTTTTTGAGATGGAGAATCCTGCTGCAGGGAATGTACATGAGCACCTGCCACAGCCTCTCAAGTACAGGCACCAACTGTAGCCAGTCTCCTCCCTGTAACCTGCTACACTGGCTTGGCCAGGTGTGTAAAGGTGGTGTAGGTACGTTCCACTGCTGTGTCATTAAATGCTGTTGGTAGTTGTTAACTTGTAGCTTAAACTCCCCTGGAGATCAGGGCTCTGCTGGGGAGCACAACCCCATGGGTAGCAGCCAGGAGGAGTGGTTTTGCTCAAATGAAGGTCTGCTTTGTCCCTTGGGTGAGGACAACTGTTGGTACAGGTTGCACTTTGGCTGTTTGCTGCTTGTGGCTTGTCCCTTCTGAACCTTGTCTGAAGGCAAGACCTGCTTGGCTGGCTGGAGAGGGCTTTGCAGAGGCTTGGTGCCCAGCAGGAACTCTTCACAGCTCAGCTTTGCCCCTGGAGAAGCATCTTCCTGGTTTTTAGTGTACCTGGTTGGCCTCAAAACGTCACAAAACACTAGTCCTGATGAAAGGTAAAACTGCTGGTACACTGTGGCTTTATTCTGTCTAGAGCAAAGTCAGTGAAAATAGAAAATCTGATATTAATACTCCTCCTCTGCCCCCTCACCTTCTGCTCCTCAAAGCCTGGCAGGTTTTTGTGGCGTTTCAGAAGCAGATTCTGTGTGATTTGTACCACCTCCCTTTGCAGTACATCTCAGAGCACACCCCAGTTTATATCCTGAACCTGTCACCCTCCAGCTTTTAGGGTGTTTCTGGGAGCTGCTGACAGGGACAAACAACATGTGGGCAGTGCCTTGCAGATGGTGGTTAATTTCTGGTGCTGATGTGTCCTCCTCTTGTTGGCTCTGTAGAAAATCTTGGGAACAACTGGCTTTACTTCTTGATTCCAGATGGGTGGAAAGTGCTGGGGAAGATGGAAAACAGCTTGTCAGGGGTAGGGATCTCCTCTTGGCAGAAGCCTCATTGCCCCAGTAGCTACTGTAAGACCTGGGGCTTAATTCTAGCTGGGGAGTGGTGAGGGAATGACTGGCTTGGGCTCATTCCCATTGAGGGAATGACCACGTTGCTTGGGCTGTGTTGTGTTCCTAGATCCTGCTTTCTGTCTTGTCAAAACACAGGGGCTTGGCCAGCTGGAAAACAGAAGCATGGAAGATCCTCATCCAGCTGCTTTGTTTGTTTGCATTGGGCCTGATTTCAGAGCTCTGAACGTCCTGTGATCAGGCAGTGTGGCTGTAGGAGACTCTCCAGGGTGAGAATCACTTGTAACTCAGGCTGTCAGCTTCCCTGGGGAGCGAACAGGCTGGGACAGGAGTGGGACAGCAGAGGTTGGGTGGCAAGGAGGAGATGCTTGTACCAGGGAGAAAGCAAATCCATGTGCAAACATGCTTGGAGGGAAAGGATTTTAACCAAGGATGGGGTTTTTATTGCTTTTTATTCATTTCAAACCAGTGGAGGTTAACAGGAGTGTGGGGTGTTGTGTGGCAGTGGGTTGTGTAACCTCACCTTGCTCGTTTAGGAACCACTGATGTATTCATTAACTCTGTCTCATAGCTGGTTGCTCATGGGGGGGGGGGGGGGGGGATGATCTGTTGGGTTCAGCTGCCTGAGGATCACACTGCTGGACAGACAGACAGACAGTGTGACTTCTCAGATGGGCAGTGAAACATTTGGGAGGTGTGATGGGGCTGTGGAGGGGATGATAAGTTACCAAATTGTGAGTGCCACTGGCTTGTGTGTGTGTGTGTGTGTGTGTGTGTGTGTGTGCTAAATTAACATATGGTTCTGGGTTTCATTTGGGTTCTGGTCCTTTTAATTTTGGAGGAGAAGAGTGCTAGGATCAGACCATGTTCATTAGCTTAATTAAAGCAATCTGCACTTTTATTTCCCCCTCCCCCCCCCCCATTCCTGCTGTCCCTAAGCAGGTGTACCCAGTTTCTGTGTGTATTTTCCACTCACTGCTTTAATGTGACACTGAATAGATGAATCTGGGCATCTCCTGTGGGCTTTGAGTGTAACCAGGTCTCTGTAACCCACCCTGTGGGACTTATTTAAATCTGAAAGTGGCAACACCAGCTCCTCACTCTGGGTAGCACAGAGGGGAGAGGTGAGCTGTGCTTCCTGAAATGCCATCTGACATCAAACACCTCAGTTCTGTGCCTCAAACATCCACGTGGAACATGATAACTGTAGTTTAACAACTCACCCAGGGAGTGGATGGGGTTTTGCCTGTCCCTTTTGTTGGTGGGTTTGAGAGGGATGGGCTGTGGAAAAGCCAGACCTGACTTCACAACACTTGGCCTACTTCATCCCAGGTATCAGAAAGCTGAGCAAAACCCCTGTGTGACTTTTACACCTGATCATTGTTACCCAAGGAGCCTTTTCCAGTTTCAAACAATAAAAAGGAAAGTTTTGTGAACTTCATTCCGTTTGCTTCTGGTTTTTCCCTTGCTGTTCCCAAGGCAAGTGTCAGGTGAGTCCCACCCCCCCCACCTGATGTGCAGCAGCAGCCTGACTTCCACTGCAATAAGAATTCATCTTCCCTTCTCCAGGTCCTTGGTGAGGAGTTAACCTGATTTCCTTCACCACAGCCCCTGGCTGAGGAGCAAGGACATACCTGTGACCTGGCAGAGATGTTCCTTAGCAGGATGGTTCCTCCTCCAGCCTTGCTGATGGACAAACTCCTTTTTCCAGCTGCTGGGGGTGAAGCCCTGAGTATGATGGGCTTGTTACCTGTGAAACAGGCTGAGGGTTGTCCCTGTGGCTGTCAGCTTAAGAACTGAGTAAGTTTTTCCCTCCCTGGGAAGGTGGTTGCTGTGAAGAGGCACGTCCCATGCTGGCTGGGGGACTGTGTTTGCAGCTGGGGCTGTGGCTGTGCTCTGCCAAAGAGGCCACTGCTGCTGTTCTGTGGTGATGCTTCTTGCTTCTGTTTGGCTTGTTCCTAAAACCCACCAGGCTTTGGTGCCTTAATGTGGAGTGAGAGGTCACTTGGTTCCAGCCAGGAAGGAAGCTGGGTCTCTCTTAACACTGCCTGAAAATCAGTTCTTGTGTGAGCTCAGCTCCTGGCAGCAGCTGGAGACCTTATCCCTGGGGGAAGGAGGGGAGGTGAAAGCAATGTTAGGGTTCACCACTCCCTCTCCTTGCAACTCCTTTCCCTCTCTGCCTAACTTCATCTGTGCTGCTGGGCAGGGCTGGAGCCTCAGGCAACCTCACCGGCCTGGCAAGCCAAAAATGAGCTTGGTCCAGGTGTTGGGTAAGTTTATCTGGAGCATCAGCACCCTGGAGCTGTGTGAAACACCATCCTGCACCCTGTCTCCATCCACATCTCCTGGAACCAGCTCCAGCAGAGAGAGAGGACTTGTTGCTGCTTGGAAAGGCTGGAGGTCTTCAGATTTTTCCTTATCAGCCTCTTACCATGAGCTGTTCCCCTCCGGTGTGGGGGGAGCATCCCCTCACCTGCCTGGAGCATCCCCTCACCTGCCTTCCCCTGCTGCAGGAGGGGCCAGAGGGGGACGGCCCCACAGACCGAGGGGGCAGGGGCTGGGAGACCTGGGGTTGAGTCTTAGAATCCCAGCCTGGTCTGGGTTGGGAGGGACCCCAAGGAGCACAGAGCTCCAACCCCCTGCCACAGGCAGGGACACCAACCTCCAGGCCTGGAGCTACACAAGGGTGCCCAGGGCCCCAGCCAACCTGGCCTTCAACACCCCCAGGGACGGGGCACCCACCCCCTCTCTCTCAGTCCAGGGGAAGAGCGAGGAACCTCCCCACCTCGCTCCCAGGGCCGGCGCCTCCCCGCTCCCCAGCCCCCGGAGGCCCCGTACAGGCCTGTGCTCTGCCCCAGGCTCAGCCCCGCTGCCCGGCAGGACCCTCCCCCGGCCCCAGAGCGAGTTCATTAAGGGCAAGCTCCCCGTGGCGATTAAAGGGGCAGCTCCCCGGGGCTGTCAGCCTGTCCCTGCCCGCCGCTACCCCGCGGGCACTCGGCTGGGGCCGGTGTCCGCTCCCGGGGCCTGGGCCGGGCCGGGGCCTGAGCCTGAGCCTGAGCCTGAGCCTGAGCCTGAGCCTGAGCCTGAGCCTGACCGAGGCCTGGCCGCCAGGGGGCGCACGGAGACCGACACGGACACCAAGGACACCTCCCCCCCCCCCCCCCCCCCCCCCCCATCACCCCCCCAGCCCCCGTACAGGGGGCACCCCTGCACCCCCACAGCCACCCTGAGATAGACATGGACAGCCGGGGGACCCCCCCCGATGCAGGGGGTACCCCTGCACCCCCCCGGCCACTCAGAGATGGACACGGACACCCAGGGGACCCCACACCTCTACTCCCATCCCACCGGAGGCACCCCCTGCACCCCCATGGATATGGATACCCTGAGACACCCCCCCTCCCACGGGCACCCAGGGCATAGACATGGACACCCCGAGAGACGTCCCTGTGGACACCTTGGGGCACCTCCACGGACACCCAGGGGACCCCTCGGCACCCCTATGAACACCCTGAGACCCACACGGACACAGACACCCGGGGACCCCCTGCACCCCCATGGACATGGACACCTGGGGGAATCCCCGCACCCCCACAACCACCCTGAGACCCCCACAGCCACCCCTGGGATTCCCCGCACCCCTATAGGCACGAACACCCGGGGACCCCCATGGACATGGACACCCCTGGGAGCCCCTGTGGACAGGGACACCTGTGGGGTTGCCCATTCCCATGGACATCCCTTAGCACCCCCACAGACACCCCTCGGCCTCCCTGCACCCCTATGGACGCAGACACCTAGGGGACCCTCATAGACACGGACACCAGTGGCACCCCTGCACCCCCACAGACACCCAGGAGACCCCTCAGTACCCCCATGGACACCCTGAAACCCCCACAGAGACAGACACAGTGGGACCCCCCTGTATCCCCACTGACACCAGTGGGCCCCCCTGCACCCCAACAGACACCCATGAGACCCCATGTCCCAGCACCCTGAACCCCACAGGGTCAATCAGCTACGGGACTCAAGACCCCTGGGCCATCAACCCAGGTGGGGGCACTCAGGGGTGGGGGCACCCACAGCACCTGTGCTCTGAGTACCCCAGAGGACTGGGTGGCAGCACCCCAGGGATGCTCTACCCCTGCCTTGTGCACCCTTCCCGTGGCAGTGTCACAGTGTGTGTGGGGAGGGGGGGCTCACAGGGGGGACCCAGCAGCCACGCCTGGCCTGGGGAGATGGGGGGGGACGGTGATTTCTCCCACCAAAACCCGAGTGGGAAGGGCTGAGCTGGATAAGGATCCCCTGGGAACACAGCAGGAGGGGAAACACCCCGCTGCTGCAAAGGGCAGGGAGTGTGACCTGTGTCTGTGGCCACCAGCCAGCGTCACCCTCTGAATTATTTAAGCAGCAGCTCGTTAGCCAACCTGACGAGCTTCCTTCCCTGCTTCCAGCTCCAGAGTCCCCTTGGGCAGGGTCCAGGCTGCAGGGAGCTGGGGGGGGGGACAACTGGGGGTGCTTCTGCTGGGAGCCCTTGGGCTGCTCCGGGGTGGGAGAGGTACCCTCTGGTCCCCACCCACCCACCAAGCTACACACCACTCACCCTGAGTCTCATCAGCCTCTCCCTGTCACTGGAGTCCTGGGGGACACCCCAAACTCACCAAGCCACTGCAAGTGTTTTGTGCCAGGGAGGATGCTCCTGCTTTAAATCCATACGTGGATGCTTCCCTTCCCTTTCCCTTTCCCTTTCCCTTTCCCTTTCCCTTTCCCTTTCCCTTTCCCTTCCCCTTCCCTTGTGTCCAGTTCTGGACTCCCCAGTACAAAAAAGCCAGGGATCTCCTGGAGAGAGTCCAGAGGAGGCTCTGGAGATGCTGAAGGGCCTGGAGCATCTCCCCTGGGAGGAAAGGCTGAGGGAGCTGGGGCTGTTCAGCCTGGAGAGAAGAGACTGAGAGGGGATCTGATCCCTGGGGATCAAGAGCTGAAGGGTGGGACACAGGGGGACATGGGCAGCCCCTTCTCAGTGTCTGTGGGGACAGGACAAGGGGTGATGGGCTCAAGCTGGAGCACAGGGAGTTCCACCCCAATGTGGGGAAGAACTTCTTCCCAGTGAGGGTGAGGGAGCCCTGGGCCAGGCTGCCCAGGGGGTGTGGAGTCTCCTTCTCTGGAGAGATTCCAGCCCTGTCTGGACACCGCCCTGTGTGCCCTGTCCTAGGGACCCTGCTTTGGCAGGGGGGTGGATTCAATCTCTGGGGGTCCCTTCCCACCCCTGTCAGTCTGTGGTTTCAGGGGGTGATGTGTAGCCCGGGGTCTGGAGCCCCCATTACCTGTCCCTGTGTCAGGGGGGCGCTGTCACTGCCTGGCTCAGCCCCCCTGCATGTAGCTGCTACCTAAAGCCCAGCGAGGAGGGGACCCCTGGCGAGTGATGCTCTGGCTGCCTGGGGCTGATCTGCCCTGCTTGGGGGTTCCGGGAGTTGCTCAGATAAACGATGGGGAAATTTAATTTCCTGCTGCCCTGGGAGAGAGCTCAGAGCCTGTGCCTGCCCCTGGCATCCCACCCTCGCTGTGTAAGAGCTGCTCCAGGGTGTAAGAGCTGCTAGAGGGTGTAAGAGCTGCTCCAGGGTGTAAGAGCCTCTCCCAGGGTGTAAAAGCTGCTAGAGGGTGTAAGAGCCTCTCCCAGGGTGTAAGAGCCTCTCCCAGGGTGTAAGAGCTGCTCCAGGGTGTTAGAGCTGCTCCAAGGTGTAAGAGCCTCTCCCAGGGTGTAAGAGCTGCTCCAGGGTGTAAGAGCCTCTCCCAGGGTGTAAGAGCTGCTCCAAGGTGTAAGAGCCTCTCCCAGGGTGTAAGAGCTGCTCCAGGGTGTTAGAGCTGCAAGAGTGTGTTAGAGCTGCTCCCAGGGTGTAAGTGCTGCTCCAGGGTGTAATCATCTTACAGCATCTCCCTTGCTGTAAGGGTCCCCTCCCTGGGACCCTTCCCAAAGGCTCCTGGGTTTCCCCCTGGGGTGAGCCATGTCTTGGCTCCTGCAGGCTCGTTAGGGAGAAGGTGCCAAGTTGGCCCTGTACCTCTATGCCTGATGGGGGGAGGGTGGAGGGGGGGGGCTTCTCCTCTCCAAAACAAGCAGGTGACAGCAGTGATGGGGACGAAGAGCCAGCAGCCAGCCTGGCAGAGGCTGTACCCCAGCCCTGGCCACGCTGTACCTACAATTCCCCCCCCCCCTTTGTTTTCTGTAACTGGGCAGCCAGGCCTCCCAGGCACAGCCTGTTTCTTCCCCAGGGCTGGTACAAAGCCCTGTGGAGTGGGGCTGGGACGTGCTGACCCAGGAACAGGGAATTGCGACCTTGGAAGAGGGAAGGAACTGGTTTGGGCTTCCCTGGGGGAGCGATGCTCTGGGCCCTGGTGGGGACTCTCCTCTCCAGTGCTTTGCTCCTGGGGAAGTGGGGTGTAAGAGCTGCTAGGGGGTGTAAGAGCTGCTAGAGGGTGTAAGAGCCTCTCCCAGGGTGTAAAAGCTGCTCCTGGGTGTAAGAGCTGCTCCTGGGTGTAAGAGCTGCTCCAGGGTGTAAGAGCCTCTCCCAGGGTGTAAGAGCTGCTAGAGGGTGTAAGAGCTGCTCCCAGGGTGTAAGAGCTGCTCCAGGGTGTAAGAGCTGCTCCCAGGGTGTAAGAGCCTCTCCCAGGGTGTAAGAGCCTCTCCCAAGGTGTAAGAGCTGCTCCAGGGTGTAAGAGCCTCTCCCAGGGTGTAAGAGCTGCTAGAGGGTGTAAGAGCTGCTCCCAGGGTGTAAGAGCTGCTAGAGGGTGTAAGAGCTGCTCCCAGGGTGTAAGAGCCTCTCCCAGAGTGTAAAAGCTGCTCCAGGGTGTAAGAGCTGCTCAAGGGTGTAAGAGCCTCTTCCAGGGTGTAAGAGCTGCAAGAGTGTGTTAGAGCTGCTCCAGGGTGTATGAGCTGCTCCAGGGTGTAAGAGCCTCTTCCAGGGTGTAAGAGCTGCTCCAGGGTGTAAGAGATGCTCAAGGGTGTAAGAGCCTCTCCCAGGGTGTAAGAGCTGCTCCTAGGGAGGCGCTGCCATGGGGCAGAGCAGGATGGAGCATCCTCACCCCTGTTGCCCCAGCCAGGGGCATCCCCAGCTCCCACCCCGGGGGTGGATGGAGACGTTGGGGCAGCCCCACAGCCAGCCAGAGCAGGCTCCAGGCTGGGGGGCTCAGCAGATTTAAGGCTTTTCCTCCAGTCCCTGGGGTGGGCCATGGGCTTCTCCCAGTGGGCAGGGGCCCGATCCCCCTGCCAGCACCCTCTGCAGCCGTCCCCTTGCCTGTGCCTGGGTTGTGTCACCCCAGGGAGGGCTGAGGGCAGCGAGGTGGGATTAGGGCATTACAGGCAAAGCCTTAACAGAACCTTCCCTGGGTGGGTGGTGTTGTGATGGGAAGGGGGGGAGGTGGGAGGGAAGGGGGAGCAGACACAGAGCCTGTTCTGCAGGGTGGGCTTCAAACAGAGGCACGCCTCAACTCAGGCTGTACTCCAGATCCCTCCACCCCCACTCCTGATGGGGGCTCAACCAACAACTCCCAGATTCCTACATCAAACCAGGAGCTGGGAATAGACCTCTGGTCAGCTCTGCTGCTGAGCCACGCTGTGCTCAGGGCAGATTATTGGCCCTGGTGTTCAGTGAGCCCAAGGAGAGATGATGCCATCAGCCCTGCCTGCCAGGCTCTGAGGGATTAGCTGAGTCAACCAGGAGACCAAAAAAAAAATGGAATAAGAAGCTGAGCTAATTTCTCGTGCTATTTTCAGGACTGAAATGCACCCTGGATGTAATTTCACCCTCAATTATGGGTCCCACAGCTCTGCAGAAGGTAATTACCTGCACTGTTCCTTCCCCTGTGGGGTTGGTGTTTGGATCTGGGCACCTGGGGGCAGCTCTGTGACTGGGGCTGGCTGATGAGATCCACAAAGGGGAGCCCGTGGGGTGATCAAATGGAGGGGATGTGTCCTCTCTGGCCAAGGAAAACGTGGAGTAGGGTGGGGAGCATCGCAGAAGGAGCTGGTGGTCCCTCACCCTGCTCCCTTCCCCATGTGGGGCTGTCACCAGATCAGCTGTGGCTTTTTTTTCTCCCCTCTCCCCCAGAGACAGAGAACCCATCACTTCCCACCCCAAACCATCCCCCCCCCCCCACAAAGTGCTGTTGGAAAGGCCAGCACAAAGTCCAGCTCTGCCCTTGGGCAGCCCCCCTTTTGGGAATCTCACACCCCCCCTGACCCAGGTGAGCATCCCCTGGGGCACCACACCCCCAACCCCAACCCCAATGGTACCCCCTAGCTGGACCAGCACCAGGACACCCCCAAACCAGTGCCCTCTCTCCCAGGACAGCCTACAGAGCAGGGCAAAACTCCTCCCAGGAACTCAGCCCAACAAAGCCCTAAACCAGACTGGGGGTGTGAGGAATCCACAGCATTAACAAAACCCCATCTCCAGTTTACCAGTTAAAACCCTTCACTGGTTCCTTTGGCTGCCATGGAAGGGGAGGGGGGGGAAGGGGCTTTGTGGGGCTCCCTCAGGGCTGTGGGGCTGGCTGAATTCCCAGCTCAGTGGGAGTGACTAAAGGGGCCAAAAATAGCAACTTTACCAGGAGCAGGAGAGGAATAATGCTTTTCCTGAGGCTGTGCAACAGCCTTGAGCCTGCCAGCGCCCTGATAAGCTGTTGTTTGCTTCAGCTCCAGAGCCAGAGGGTTTTATCTCTTCCTTGTTCCAGCCCCAGAGGGAAAAAAGCCAGTCGGTTCTCCCTGCCCTGAGCCCAGCAGGTCTGTACTTGGTTATCCCTCTGTTCCCCACCTGAGTGACCCCTTTGGCCACGCTTCTGGGTTCAAAACCAGAAGGGGAGGTGCAAGGGAGCTGTGGGGAGGGGGTTTTGGGGGGGGTTTGGGGGGGTGTGTGTGGTTATTTTTTGGAGGGGAGTGGGTCGTGGTGGGTGGGCTGAGCAGATCTGGTGGCTGGTTTAGTGGGGTGTGCTGGGTTTTGGGGAGCTGTGGGTGCTGGGGTGCTCCCCGTGGTGCTGCTTTGGAGGGGTGAAAGCAGCTGGTGGGTGGCACAGGGAGGAGGAAGGAGGAAGAGGAGGAGGAGGAGGAGGAAACTGTGTGCAGCTGCCTGTGCAAACAAGAGGCCCCGTGGAGGAAACAACCACAAACCAGCCCTGGGGAACAGCCCAGCCTCCCCCTGTACAGCCCCAGCTCCAGGAGGGGATTAAAAACCCCATTTCAAACTGGGATTCTCCCATCCTTCTCCCTCCAGACGTTTGCTTTTCTGGGGGAAGGGGACACACACACCCCCACCCCCCCAAAGACATGGGGAAGCCCTGAGCAGGGTGCTGGAGTGGCACAGGGTTGGGTGGGATGGAGGAAACCTTCACAACACCCTCCTCAAAAGGAGACTCAGAGGACACTCTGAGCTGCTTTTAGCTCTTTTATGAGCCAGCAGCCCTGGCTGAGAGTGTCTGCAGGGGGATGGGGACCAGCACTTCCAGTACCAGCACTGGATAAGCTTCAGTGAGTTTCCCCCTCACCCTGGATCCCCTCCTTGGCTTCACATCTGCCCTGAGGCAGGAGGGATAAAGGCCAGAGGCTCTTCCCAGCTTCATCCCATCTCTGGGAAGGATGCTGACCCTCAACTTGAAGCAAATGGCTCTGTGCAGTCGAGTGAGGATGCTGGGATGGGTTTTCTTCCCCTAATGGCAGAGGCAGAGGGATTTGCAGCACCATTAATTCCTCCTTTTGCCTCCTGTGAGCTGGCAGCAGCTCTCTCTCCCCCCCCCACACCCCCCACCCCCCCCCCCCCAAACCTCCTCCTTCCCTCTCTCCTTACCTAACAAGGGGTTGGGTGCTCTGCTGTGATCCCAGCACCTTTTGTCCCAGCTCAATGCTGAAAAATAAGCAGAGCATCCCAGGAAAAAGCTACAGGCTGAAGCCAGGAGCTGCAGGTTTGCAGCAAGCTCAGGAGGAGCCAGCCCAGCTCCAGCATCCTGTGGCTTCCCATGGTGTTTCCTTCTGCTTTGTGCCTTTTGAACCTTTGGTTTTTGGAGGGGGAAGGGTGGTTCTTGCTGTGGAGGGTGAGGAGATGGGGTGGCTGGAGGGTGTTGAAGTGTTTCCAGCCTGGAGGTAGATCAGCCATGCTGTCAGCCCTCAGGATGGGAAGCTGCTGCTCAAGAGGACAATAGAGGTTATTAAATGTCAGGGAGACATAAAAGCTGCCTGAGGGGGGTGGGAGGGGGGGTTAATTCCCTGGCTGAACTGGTTTGCAGGCTGGGGACTGGGAGCAGCTGCCTCACAGCATCCCACCGAGCCTGGGATGGAGGGATGGAGGGATGGGGGGGGATGGAGGGGGATGGAGGGGGATGGAGGGATGGAGAGGGATGGAGGGATGGAGGGGGGTGGAGGGATGGGGGGGATGGGGGGATGGAGAGGTGGAGGGATGGAGGGATGGAGGGATGGGGGGGATGGAGGGGGATGGAGGGGTGGAAGTATGGAAGGATGGAGGGGGATGGAGGGATGGAAAGGGATGGAGGGATGGAGGGGGATGGAGGGATGAAGGGATGGAGGGATGGAGGGATGGAGATGGAGGGATGGAGATGGAGGGATGGAGGGATGGAGGGATGGAGGGAGATGGTTACTCCTTGAGCACGTGTCAGGGGGGGTCCTGGCCACGGGCTCAGGGAGCTGCAGCCCCTGCTGCAGCCCTTTTGCAGGGGGGTTTCCCCTTTGTGCTGCTCCCCCTGCGGGTTTGGGCTGTGGGATGCAGGATGCTGCCCCAAGCACAGGGCTGTGGGTGACAGGTGCAGGGGGTGGGGATGTCGACTTTGGTCTCTGCCACTCCTCTCCTCCCATCCCCCTGCCCTCCTGGCTCTGGTGCTGTGAGCACCAGCAGGTCTTTCCAGTCCCACCTCAGCCTGGCTGGCTCTCAGGGCAGGGCGGTACCCGGGGAGAGGGAGAAGCTCAGGGTGTGGCACAGGTTTGCCTTGTCTACCTTCTATTTGAGGCAGTTGTGGCTTGAATTAATCACTGTGCACCCAGTAAACCCTTGCTAAACAGTGCCTGCAACACCAGGCTGCATCCCCTAAGGGACACAGCATCCCTTCTCACCCACTGGCAGGAGCAGCCCCAGGGAGCCAATAGCCCACAGCTTGAGTGCCCAAATCGGTGCTGAGGGGCTCCCTGGGGAGCCTGCTGGGGCTGGAGCAGCCCCTCAGGGCTTCCAGAGGATGGGCATCAGCTCATGGCATGGCTGATCCCACCTGGAGTCTGCTGGGAGTCTGTCCTGGGCGCTGGATGAGGTGAGGGGCAGCAGGAGTTGGGTAAATTCTCTGTGGTTTGGAAATCAGGTGGCTTTTCTGGAGCATGAGATTCCCTTCCCTTTCCCTTCCCTTTCCCTTCCCTTTCCCTTCCCTTTCCCTTCCCTTTCCCTTCCCTTCCCTTCCCTTCCCTTCCCTTCCCTTCCCTTCCCTTCCCTTCCCTTCCCTTCCCTTCCCTTCCCTTCCCTTCCCTTCCCTTGTGTCCAGTTCTGGACTCCCCAGTACAAAAAAGCCAGGGATCTCCTGGAGAGAGTCCAGAGGAGGCTCTGGAGATGCTGAAGGGCCTGGAGCATCTCCCCTGTGAGGAAAGGCTGAGGGAGCTGGGGCTGTTCAGCCTGGAGAGAAGAGACTGAGAGGGGATCTGATCACTGGGGATCAAGAGCTGAAGGGTGGGACACAGGGGGACATGGGCAGCCTCTGCTCAGGGTCTGTGGGGACAGGACAAGGGGTGATGGGCTCAAGTTGGAGCACAGGGAGTTCCCCCCCAATGTGGGGAAGAACTTCTTCCCAGTGAGGGTGAGGGAGCCCTGGGCCAGGCTGCCCAGGGGGTGTGGAGTCTCCTTCTCTGGAGAGATTCCAGCCCTGTCTGGACACCGCCCTGTGTGCCCTGTCCTAGGGACCCTGCTTTGGCAGGGGGTTGGATTCAATCTCTGGGGGGCCCTTCCCACCCCTGTCAGTCTGTGACCCCATGTCCTTCAGCCTAACCTGCCAGGGCACCACCTGGTGTGGGGTACCAGCTGGGATGTACTGGGGCAGCCCTGGGGCTCCTCCCCCCTGGCTCTTACACCCTGCCTGCCCAGGGTGGGGAAATCCCTGTGTTTTAAACCACACACAAACACCCAGGGAAGGAGAAGCTGCTCAGCAGCACCCAGCCACATTCAGCTGTGCTACCCCTGGAGCAGAGGGATGCTTCCCACCCTCAGACCCATGGCTGTGCAGTGTGATGCTGGGAGTACAGCCACATCCCCTGCCCTTAGATACCTCCTGTGAGGGAGGAGAAGGAAGCCCTGGTGACCTCTGCATCAGCAATTCAACCAGGAATAAGGAAACAAGAGGATTTCCCCAAGCACTGTGCCAACAGGGACCTCAAGCCACCAGAGAGGGTCCCACAGTAATGCCATGAGCCAGATTGGATTAGGAAGGATTTGCAGAGGGCCTGGCTGGAAGAGCAGCTTATTTCAGGGCTTTTCACAGCTGTGACACAACCCTAGGGGGTGTTTCAACACCCTGTTGAGCTGTATGTTCCTGTTTGGGGGTTGGAGGGGCTCAGGGAGGAACTGGCAGCTCCTGGGCTGGGTGCAGGGGAGATGCTGTGGGGTGGGTGTGGGATGTGGGGCGCAAGGTGCCCACCAGCATCCTGATCTCTTCCTTCTCTTAGTCTGTCCCACGTCCTGTAGCCCAGGGGATGGTGGAGGGGGGGTGTCCTTTGGGGCTGGGGTGGTTTTGTACCCTGGTGAGGGTTGGGGTTTTTAATGACAATCCATTCCTTGGGTGAGCAGCTCTGTGGGGCCACGTGTTCCCCTTGGCCCTGTCCCCCCTTCACCATGGGGCTCAGCTCTGGGGTCAGCCTGGCTTCTCGTGGGGTTGACTGGCCACCTTCACCTCCTTTCTCCTGCTCCTCACAGCAGGATTCTTGCATCACATCCTTCTGCCTTTCAAACCCCTGAGATGCTGGTGCCTTCTGGGGTGCCCAGCCCTGCATCCCTGGGGCTGCTTCCTTTCTTCAGGGCATTAAGTAAAAATAGATTACCCAATGCTTTAGGAACTCCCACCAAGGAGCTGCTGCCCTTTGTAGCTGCAGAGGAGGGTGGGGATGTCACCCTCAGCCCAGCACTGGTCCCTCTCTCCTCTCCCACCTCAACCAGCCGTGGTGGGTGGGAGCTGGGCTGTCTCATGGTGCCAGCCTGCTGCTGGAGCTGGGCTGTGATCCAGGAAGGAAAATAGGCCACTTAATGTGTGGGACAGGCACAGCCACCCCTGGAGCCTCTGGCTGCAAAGATGGGAAGGGAATGATGAGCACCCAGGGCCAGAGGCAGCTCTCCAAGGCTGGGGTGCAGCTGGGGTGCAGCTGGGGTGCCCATGGGCTCCCTGCAAACACACTGAGGAGGGGTGCTCCTGGCTCTGGGTGAGGGGGTTGCTCTTTTTTTTTTTTGGGGGGGTGGGGATGGAGAGGGGAGGCACCACCATGGAGAGGTTTCCAGAAAGCTGCTTGCAAGGTCCTGGAGCATCTCATAGATGTTAATAACCCAACCTGAGCCTTGGTGGAGACGGGCTGTGCTGGTCCTCATGATGTGGGGATGCGCTTTCCATGCCCTGGTGAGGAACCCAGGACCTCTCCATCCATCCATCCATCCATCCATCCATCCATCCATCCATCCTCCATCCATCCATCCCATCCATCCATCCATCCATCCCTCCCTCCATCCATCCATCCATCCATCCATCCATCCATCATCCATCATCCTCCATCCATCCATCCATCCATCCATCCATCCATCCATCCCCTCCATCCATCCATCCATCCATCCCTCCATCCATCCATCCATCCCTCCATCCATCCATCCATCCATCCATCCATCCCTCCATCCATCCCTCCATCCATCCATCCATCCATCCATCCATCCATCCATCCATCCATCCCTCCATCCCTCCATCCATCCATCCATCCTCACAGTCCATCATTCCTGGGGAGGGCTCTGTGATACCAAAGCAGGTGGAGCAAGGAACAAAACTGCCCATTTCCCATCCCAGTGCTGCAGGCTGGGTTTGGTTTGGTTTGGGGCCAGGAGTGTTGTGTGCCAGCACATCTCCAGGGCTTCCATCTCCTGTGCTTCCATGCAAACTCCAGGCCAACAGATAAAAACCCCCTTGACCTTCAAATTTTGCTTTAAAAAATGAGGCCCCCACATGGATACCCAACCAGCAGAAGCTGCCAAGAAGGCAACAACCCCCTCCCTATCCTGTTAGATAAAAAATTGGGGATGGGGGCTGTGTTTTTTACAGGTCACTTGGAGTTTCTGAAGCCTGGCTTAATGATAATAATCACCCTCAGCAGCTCTTGGGCTTCTGCTGAGCTCCAACTTTGTGTCCTCTGTGGGCTGATGATGAGATGGTGTGTGGGGGGGGGGGTGGTGCTGGTGGCATCCCTCCCCTCCATGCAGGGCTGGAGGGGGGGGGTGCTGAGCAGTTCTGGGCTCATTGATGCCATGGGAGCTCCCTGGATGAGGATGCTCCATGATGGGAGTGACTCCCCCATCTTTCTCACTCCTTTTTGCAGCTCAAAGGGACAGAAAAAGCCACACAGGGCTGGGGGGGGGGGGGGGGGGGGGGGGGGCTTTTGACTCCTTCCAAGGGTGCCCTTGTGCAGCAGCATCTGGGTTTTGGGATGCTGTACTGGTCCCAGCAGTGTTTCCCCCACTCATGGACCATCCCCCTTGCATCTCCTGGTGGGAAGGGGGAGATGCTGAGCCTGTACTGGTCCCAGCAGTGTTTCCCCCACTCATGGACCATCCCCCTTGGCATCTCCTGGTGGGAAGGGGGAGATGCTGAGCCTGTACTGGTCCCAGCAGTGTTTCCCCCACTCATGGACCATCCCTTTGTGGCATCTTCTGGTGGGAAGGGGGGAGATGCTGAGCCTGTACTGGTCCAGCAGTGTTTCCCCCACTCATGGACATCCCCTTGGCATCTCCTGGTGGAAGGGGAGAGATGCTGAGCTAGGCATTTTTTTTTTTCAGCAGAGCAGGACTGGCTGCTGCTGCTGGTCCTCAGGTTGGGTCCTGCCCACTGAGGGATGCTCAGGCACAGGATGATGCTCCACTCCAGGTTGGGGTGATGCTGGAGCAGGGGGAGGGGGGGGATAAGCAGGACAGGGGATGCCATGGGGGCTTCCAGCCTCCCATGGCTGCCACAGGGTGCATGCTGCTGCCTGAGGGGAGGGGGTTGCTCCCCCCAAAAGTACCCCCCTTTTGAAGTGAGCCCGTTGGGTTAATGCTGGGGGGCTGGCCAGGTGATACAGTGCTTTGGAGGGGGGGGGGTACCCTGGCAGAGGCTGGCAGGGGTGGAGGTGTTGAGGGCTTGGTCACCTCCTCTGTGCTGCTCTTTGCTTCTCATGCTGTGAACCCCTATCAGAACACCCCAAACCCAGCCAGCAGGCAGGTCACACCCCCTTGGGGACATCCCTCCCAGGGGTCTCTCCCTTTCCCTCTCCCCCATGGAGCTTTTGCCCAGCTGGACCCACCAGCTCTGCCCTCTGAGCTGCCAGTGCCCTTGTCCCCCTGCCCTTGTCCCTCTGCACGCTGCACCAGCTGCTCTCACCCAGCATCTACCTCCCAGGGAGCTTTTTCCCCCCTCTGATCTCAACTGGTAATCATTTCCCCCCCTCCAGAGGGGTTCATCCTGGGAGAACAGATCAGGTAACTCACAATCCTCAGGGATCTGAGCTCTGGGGAGGCTTAAAACCCAGTTAAAGCTGATGGAAAGGGCCAGGGACTTGCTCCATCTGTGGGGACTCTGCGTAATCCTCCTGCACATTTTGGCTAGCTGCACCCAGAGGGGGCTTGGCCAGGCTGGGTTTGGGAAAAGCCAGGGCTGTGAGGAGCTTGGCGTGGGGGAATTCCCCTGGCAGGGGTTGCCTGCTGTCCCTGTGAGGCAGGAAAGGGGCTCGGCACATCCCTGGGGAGCCCCTGGGGCTCGGTCAGCCGGGGAAAAGCAAATTACACAAGGAGCTTGTTGGGGTTTTGGTTTTTTTTTAAACTTCCCCTTTCCTCCTGAGCCGAAGGGGCTGCAGCCAGCCCGGCTCTGCGCGCAGCCGTGCCTGGGCACCCGGGGGGAGGAGGAGGAGGAGGAGGAAGAGGAGGAGGAGGAGGAGGAAGAGGAGGAGGAGGGGACACACACAAACACGATGCGCCTGGGCTCCGGAGGGAGGGATCGCATCGTCCCCGTGTCCCTTGCCATGGCTGCTGCCCAGCGTGCTGGCCACGCTGCACCAAACCGTGCTGGATGCTGCTGACCCACGGGTGCGCTGAGGGTCCTGGGTGCAGGTACCAGCGAAGGGGAGGGAGGGAGGGAGGGAGGGAGGGAGGGAGGGAGGGAGGGAGGGAGGGAGGGAGGGAGGGAGGGAGGGATAGATGGAGGGAGGGATGGGTGGAGGGATGGATAGATGGAGGGATGGATAGATGAGGAAGGGAGGGATGGATAGATGGAGGGAGGATGGATGGATGGAGGGAGGGAGGGATGGATAGATGGAGGGAGGGATGGATGGATGGAGGGATGGATAGATCACAGAATCACAGAATCTTTAGGGGTTGGAAGGGACCTCCAGAGATCATCGGGTCCAACCCCCCTGCCAAAGCAGCTCCCTATCTCATATTGCATAGACAGGCATCCAGAGGAGACTTGAATCTCTCCAGAGAAGGAGACTCCACCACCTCCCTGGGCAGCCTGTTCCACTGCTCCCTCACCCTCACTGGGAAGGTGGAGGGATGGATGGAGGGAGGGTGGTGGAGGAGGATGCCAACCCCTCTGTGACCCCGCTCAAGGACAGGCCTCAGCATAGCAGCAGGGCTGCAGAGGGGTTTAATCCGTCCTCTTCTTCCCCACCCTCCCCCCACCCCCCCCCTGTCTCACAGCGGGAGGGGGGGGGGACCGGGTGCGTTCATCCTCCCTGAGCAGGGTGGAGCGTTCCCCAGGCTCCATCAGCCACGCTGCATCCTCACCCCTGAACCCAATGAGAGAGGAGGAGGAGGGGGGGGGAGAGAGCTGGAGGCAGCATCTTCCATGGGAGACAGGGATGGGGGATGCTGAGTGGGGTTTTGGGGTTGGGGGAGACCCTCCCTTGCCTTTTGGGGAGCTCATTTCCAAAAGGCAGCCCAGGGGTGGGGAATGGGAATGGCATCGCTCGGTTTTGGGGCTCCTCGGAGGGAAGGGGGGGGGGAGGGGGGCGGTGTATGCACGTGACGGTGGGGGTGGGGGGGTGAAAGCTGAAGGAGAAGCTGCTGCTGGGCACAAAAGCCGGTCTTAAGCCAGCGCAGGTCTCTCCCAGAGACATTTAATTCTCTCCTAAAGCGTGGGGGAGCTGGGGAGCTGCCATCTGGTGTCTGCTGGCAGCGGGGAGAAGGGGCTCTCCCCCAAAAGTCGGGGGGGAGGGGGGGGGGCTTGAGGCAGCCCCGTGGTTAGAGTCCAGCGAGCCGGCTTTGTGTGGGGTTTGGGGCTGGTTTTGAGCAGGGGATGGGTCCTGCTTGTGGGTGCTGGACCCAGCAGGCAGCAGAGCCCCCCCAGAGCCATGCTGGGGCTGGGAGAAGAGCTGGGGAGGTGACCCAGGGAACCCCGTGGTGTTCATGTTACCTGCCAAAAAATCCTGGTCTGGGGGCTGCCAGGGATCTGTTCCTAGGCTCTCACCCCACTCTCCATCTCTCCCTGTGTCTGTGCAGAGCTGGGTGCTGGTTCTGGCATGCACTGAGTGTGTGCGGCCTCTGCTCTGCCTGCACTAGCAAGGCTGAGCCTGGGTCTCACTTCACAGCCTCCCTGGTATTCCCAGAATCACAGACTCATGGAATTACAGGGGTTGGCAGGGCCCTCCAGAGCCCATGGGGTCCAACCCCCTGCCAAAGCAGGGTCCCTAGGACAGGGCACACAGGGCGGTGTCCAGACAGGGCTGGAATCTCTCCAGAGAAGGAGCTCCAGGGGGTTATTTTTATTTTACTCCAGATCCAGGGGGTTATTTTTATTAAGGGACAGAGGCTGTAACTTCTCTACCTGGGAAGCTGCTGTAGCATGGCTGTGCCTCAGCCAGGATAAAACAGGGAGCGTGGGGAGTGGGGCTGATGGGCAGCAGCAGTTTCCACTCAGTGCTGGGGGGGGTGTGGGGGGGAATTTTGGCTTCCCCACATCCCAGAGCTTGGAGGTTTGTGTGTTTTCAAGTCCTCAGGGCAGTTTGGGAAGAGGGATAGTTATGGTACCTTCTGGGTTTGAGGGATCTGGCACCCAAAGGGTCCTCGTCCCTCAGCCCTGACCCTGCCTGCAGGGCTGCTGGCACTGTGGGAACAAGACTGACCAGTTCCCCAGGAGGAAACAGGCTGTTCCTTTATGGCACAGGGAGCTTTCCTGGGCACAAACAAAGCTCTGCCCACGGGGCCTCTGCAGAGCCCTGCCAGGCTGGCTCAGTGCCCATGCTCCTCAGTGGGGCTGAGGTGCTTTGCTGGGACGGGTCTGTGGGTGCTGTGATGGCAGGGGGATGTGTGCTGCCTCTGGGAAGTGCCTGAGCCAGTGTGAGCGGTGGGCCAGCATCGGATCCCCCCTCCCCTCAGCCCACCCCAGGTCTGTCTGCGTGCTGGGAGATGCCAGCCTGGGGGCTCGTGGGGATCTGGGGGCTCGTGGGGATCTGGGGGCTTGTAGGGATCTGGGTGCTCGTGGGGATCTGGGGGCTTGTGGGGATCTGGGGGCTTGTGGGGATCTGGGGGCTCGTGGGGACCTGGGGGCTTGTGGGGATGTGGGGGCTCGTGGGGATCTGGGGGCTCGTGGGGATCTGAGTGGTCGTGGGGATCTGGGTGCTCGTGGGGATCTGGGTGCTTGTAGGGATCTGGGGGCTCGTGGGGATCTGGGGGCTTGTGGGGATCTTGGGGGCTCATGGGGATCTGGGGGCTCATGGGGATCTGAGTGGTTGTGGGGATCTGGGTGCTCGTGGGGATCTGGGTGGTCATGGGGATCTGGGAGCTCGTGGGGATCTGGATGCTTGTGGGGATCTGGGAGCTCGTAGGGATCTGGGAGCTCGTGGGGATCTGGGAGCTCATGGGGATCTGGAGGCTCGTGGGGATCTGGGTGCTTGTAGTGATCTGGGTGCTCGTGGGGATCTTGGGGGCTCGTGGGGATCTGGGAGCTCGTGGGGATCTGGGTGCTTGTAGGGATCTGGGTGCTCGTGGGGATCTGGGGGCTCGTGGGGATCTGGGGGCTTGTGGGGATCTGAGTGGTCGTGGGGATCTGGGGGCTCATGGGGATCTGGGGGGCTCATGGGGATCTGGGGGCTTGTGGGGATCTGGGTGCTGGTGGGGATCTGGGTGCTCATGGGGATCTGGGGGCTTGTGGGGATCTGAGTGGTCGTGGGGATCTGGATGCTCATGGGGATGTGGGGGCTCGTGGGGATCTGGGTGCTTGTAGGGATCTGGGGGCTCGTGGGGACCTGGGGGCTTGTGGGGATCTGGGGGCTTGTGGGGATCTTGGGGGCTCGTGGGGATCTGGGAGCTCGTGGGGATCTGGGAGCTTGTGGGGATCTGGGTGCTTGTGGGGATCTGGGTGCTCATGGGGATCTGGGTGCTCGTGAGTGTGTGTGTTGTGCACGGGGCAGAGGAGGCCCAGTGTGTGTGTCTGTGGTGGAAAAGCAGCAGCAGTGAGAGATGGGGCTTGGCCCTGATCCTCCAGCAGCTCCCAGTATCCCCCTGCCCTGCACTTGGGGCCACATCCTCTCCGGAGCAGGGGACACGCAGAGGGAGCAGGTAGCAACGTCCCATCCCCTTCCCACCGGACTGGAAGGATGTGACCCCTGGCATAGCTGGGCAATGGGGACTTGGGACACGTTTGAATCACCTCTGGTGCAGAGCAAGCCCGTGGCTGGGGCAGGATGCATCCCCACACCTTAGGGGAGCATCTCTGCCATGGCTCCCACGGCTCCTCCCAGCTCTGTGTGCAGCAGCAGGGACAAACACAGCCCTGGGCATGGCATGGCCAGAGCTCCTGGCTGTGGTGATGTGCAGCAGCAGGAGCACAGCTGTCCCCTCTGGGCTGCCAGCAAGAACATTCCATGGGGTCTTTTCCCCTCCCCTGGAACAACATCTCAGGGTGCAAGTGGGCTGTGCATCCCCAGGGAGGGGGTTGGAGCCTGTGTGCTGGGTGTTTGCACCCAGGGAGCAGAGGGATGTCACTGTGGGAGGACAGCCAGAGGGGTTTTTTCCTTTTAATTACAGTTTTTAATCACCCCTGATGGCTCCAGGCTGGAGAACAGTCTCCATGAAGGGTGCAGATGAGGGTGTGGGTTTGAGCCTTGTCATGGGGGCAGGATGCTGCCCACAGCCCCAGCTGATAACCAGTTTGTCATCCAAGGGGACAGGGAGGGCAGGGGCTCCCTGAGCACCAAGCCCCACGGCCAGGGAGCAAGGAGAGCTGGGCTGCAGCCTGTATCCTGCTCCTCACTGGGATTTTCCTCACAGCAAAACTGGGCTTGGATCCCACTACCCACCTGGGACCCGCTGAGGCTCTGCAGCATGCCCAGCCTCAGCACCCCCTGCAAAAAAGCCCCAAGGGGGGGAGCTCCCTGCAGGCTTTTAGGGATGTTGGGAGGTAGCATCCCATCTTGAACCCCCTGGGACAGGCAGGATGTACCAGGACATGGGCAGCAGTGGGAGAGCTGCTGTGGGAGGCCAGGTGGCCTCTGGCTTTGGGTGGGGAGGGGGACTTTGGGGTTTACCCTGTCACCTTGGCCAGCCCACCTATCTTGCAGGGTAATTGCAGTCCCTGGGGTGAAGGTCCTTGACTGGGGGAGAGCATCCCACCCTCAGTGTATTGCAGCAGTGGGCAGGGAGGGTGCTGAGGGCCAAGCTGAAAGCTGGGGGTGGGCTGTGCCCTCTGTCATCACTGCTCCCTGCTCTGGGTCCCATGGGTGCCAGTTCAGCATCTCTCAGAGAGGCTTTGGAGGGGGGTGTGTGTGTGTGTAATATTTTTACCCCCCCATGTGTCATTGCCCCAAGCTTTGTGAAGAGGGGGAACTCTGCTGCAAACCTGTACTGGGTGGCCCTGTCCCCTGGGAAGGATGCGCTGGCATGGGACTGGGAGAGGGATGGGGATGGGGATGGGACTGGGATAGGAATAGGAGCGGGATGGAGATGGGAGTGGGATGGGGATGGGAGAGGGATGGGGATGGGGATGGGGATGGGAGCGGGATGGGGATGGGAGAGGGATGGGACTGGGAGCGGGATGGGGATGGGAGTGGGATGGGGATGGGGATGGGGCTGGGAGTGGGATGGGGCTGGGAGCGGAATGGGACTGGGAGCGGGATGGGGCTGGGAGCTGGATGGGGAAGGGAGAGGGATGAGGATGGGAGTGGGATGGGACTGGGAGTGGGATGGGGATGGGAGAGGGATGAGGATGGAAGCAGGATGGGGATGGGAGCAGGATGGGGATGGGAGAGGGATGGGGATGGGAGAGGGATGGGGATGGGACTGGGATAGGAATGGGAGCGGGATGGTGCTGGGAGCGGGATGGGGATGGGAGTGAGATGGGACTGGGAGCGGGATGGGGCTGGGAGCAGGATGGGGAAAGGAGAGGGATGGGACTGGGAGCGGGATGGGGATGGGAGAGGGATGAGGATGGGAGAAGGATGGGGCTGGGTGCAGGATGGTGATGGGAGCAGGATCGGGCTGGGAGTGGGATGGGGCTGGGAGCAGGATGGGACTGGGAGCAGAATGGGACTGGGAGCAGGATGGGACTGGGAGCGGGATGGGGCTGGGAGCGGGATGGGACTGGGAGCAGGATGGGACTGGGAGTGGGATGGGGCTGGGAGCAGGATGGGACTGGGAGCAGAATGGGACTGGGAGCAGGATGGGACTGGGAGCGGGATGGGGCTGGGAGCAGGATGGGACTGGGAGCGGGATGGCAAAGCTGCTCCATCCTCTGAAACAGGGGACTCTAAACACCCCCCAGCTCCATCCCTGATCCTTCATCCCACTTTCCTCTCCTGGCACCAGGTTTACACACCCCATGGGTGCCTTCTGGGCTTGCACAGACCTGTCTGGGGGCATCTCCCACCCCTCCCCACCTAACTCCTTGGGGCACCGACCCTCCAGCAGCCCCATGGCTCTGAGCTGCACAAACCCACCTTGGTTTTATTCATCTCCCAATGCTGGCAGCATCATTACCCCTGAGTACCTGGGTGCAAGGGGTCCTCCACCACCTACAGCTCACATGCTGAAGGTGGGGGCAGCAGGTTTTGCCCCCTTTTTAGGTAGCTGAGATGCCACAGGCAGTGATTGCAGGGGGGGGGAGGAAGCAGCAAAACTGGGCAGCTCTGCACCAGAAATTCACAGGCAGGTGGTGGATGAAAGCTGCTTCCATGTGGACATGCACCCATGGGTCCACCCTTCATGTCAACCTCTTCAGTGAAAACAGGCCTTTTCCAAACTTTTTGGGGCACCCTGTGGTGCTGGCAGGATGCTGGCAGCTGCCTGTCTGCCTGTCTGTCTGTCTGTGCGTGGCTCCAGCTGACTTCTGTGGTTGCTGATATTCCTGGGATGGGTTTCTCCAGTGGGGAGACACAGGTTGGTTGTCCATCAGCTGCCCATGGGGGATACAGATGTGCTGGAAGATGCTGGCTTGCAAGACCATAGTCACCTGCATGCTGCCCCATCTCTCTGGTTGAGCTTCAAGGTTAAAGGCAGCCCAAGAGCTGCAGGACCTGAGGGATGCTGAAGCTCCCAAACATCCAAAAAAGACCTTTTTTTTGTTAATTCCAGAGCCCTCATTTGCTCTCAAACTTCACCCAGCAGTGGTGAGGCAGGAGTGGGATGTGGGCAGTGCTGGGTGGTGATGGGATGTGCTCCATGAGCCAGGCTGTTCTCCATGAGCCAGGCTGTGCTCCATGAGCCAGGCTGTTCTCCATGAGCTGGGTGCTCAGGCTGTGGGAGCTGGGGCTCTTGGCTTGTGTTTTGGGGGTTCCTTGCCTGGATCTGTTCTGCTGGTGCAGCTGCTGGGTTGTGGAGTGGGAATGGGGCTGAGTTTGAGGCTCGGTTTGGTTTTTGGGCTCTGTGCTGAGAACTTTGGAGGCTGCAGAGGTGCCTGGGGAGCCTGGGCACCAACCACCAGCACCTTGAAGCTCATTTCATAGCCTTCATCCAAGGGCAGGGCTTTACCCTGAGCCAGCCTTTCTGGCCCTCAGTGAGGAGAAGGCTCCTATGAACACTGCCTGCAGCCCTGGCCAGGTCCCTGTTGAACCCACAACGCTCCTTGTACCCTCTGTGAGTCTGGGGTCCTGGCTCAGCCTGGATGTTTCTGGGACAGGACAGACCTGCCCAGAGCCAGAGCTGAATCCCTGAGCTGTGCATCTTCTTTTGTAGGTGTGGAGCTCCCTGGGCTTGGCCATGGCTTGGTCCTAAAGCAGCTCCCTGGCTTGGCTGTGTGCAGGGTGGGTGGCAGTCCAAGGGCAGGCTGGACATGGGAAAGGGATGATCATCACCTCTGGGATGGGCTGTTTCCCCAACTCTGTTGGCAAAGTACCAGTGCAGAAGCATCATCATCTCCATCTAGCAGAGGGATTTCTGCAGTTTCCTTGCAGGCTGCATGTGAAAGGGGACATCTGGGGGTGCCCTGTGCCAAGCAACGTGCAGCTCATGGGTTACCTGCACAAAGGCTTTCCCACAGGGCTTTGCTGGGCACTGTATCTGTGCAGGGCTGTTAGCTGGGATTCCTTATCCCCACTGCTTCCCTTCCCTTAAATGCAGAACTGAGCTCCAAAACCTGTGTGCCCCCTGCTAAAACACAGCCTGGGATGGATGGAGAGGAGCTCGTGTTGCCAGGGAGGTGAGGAGGGGCAGCTCTGACCCCAAACCTGCAGGTGCTGAGGTGGGGGTGATGGAGGACACCCCCCTCCATCCCTGAAAAAAGGGGCTTTGCAGCTGCTGGGGGGGCAGGAAGGGCCAGGGGGTGGGTGATGGGTGGGTGATGGGTGGATGGATGAATCACAGCGTGGTCCCTGCAGCTGGAGGGGCTGGCTGGAGGGGGGGTCACACTCCCCAGGGCGGGGTGGATGGGTGGATGGATGAAGCACAGCGTGGTCCCTGCAGCTGGAGGGGCTGGTTGGAGAGGGGGGGGGGGGGGGTCACACTCCCCAGGGCAGGGTGAGCTGGGTTGCAGCTGGCTGGCTCCCCATGGGCATGCTGCCAGTCCCTCTGTGCTGCAGCAGCCTCTCCCTGCTCCTCTCCTTCCCAAGGATGCTCTCAGCAGCTCCCTGACTGCAGCAGGGTCCTTCCAGCTCCCCCAGGAATCCGGTTTAGGTGCGTGAGAGCAGGGGTCGGTGTGCAGGAGGGTGGGATAGCAGGGTGCCAAGAGGAGGGGGGAGGTGACTGCTGGGTGGTGGGTGCATGAGATGCATGAGTTTTGGCCACCTCAAGCCACTTCTATGTCAGTCCCTGCTTTGTTTCAGCCCCGGGGACCTGGGTGACAGGGGCTTGTCCCAGCCAGGGTGATGCTCAGGGAGGTTCTGTGGGTCCCACCACCCCCCAGCATCCCCAGCAGCTCCTGGGAAGGAGGGGGGCACTGCTGGGAGAGCTGCTCCTCCTGCATCTGATGGGTTATTTTCCAGCCCCTGAGCTGGGATGTCGTGCTCCAGAACACTTGGGGTTTGGTTTCATCTTGAACTCCCTCATCTAATGAACAGAACAGTGATCCTGTGGGGATAACCTCTGAGCTGAAAGAAACCTGGGGTTTGTTTTTCACTCGGGGGGGGGGGCTGCCTGTGCCCTGGGGTCAGGTCCCTGGAAGGCAGTGAGGCTGCAGCTGCTGTTGTGCTGCCCTGGGGATGTCACTGCTGTCCCCACTCCTGGGCTGGGATGCTTTGCCCCACGCTGGCCCCATACCCAGCTGCTGCAGTGGGGATGCTCGTGTGGGGCTGGTTTCTCAGACAGCATCACCTCCCAGGGCACAAACACTCACCAAGGACATAAATGACTCTGGGATGATGAGGCAGCTTCAGGGAAGCTCCTTCTTTGCCCCTTTTGGCTCCTTCTTTGCCTCTTTGGCTCCTTCTTTGCCCCTTTGGCTCCTTCTTTGCCCCTTTTGGCTGCTTTGCCTCTTTTGGCTCCTTCTTTGCCCCTTTTGGCTCCTTTGCCTCTTTTGGCTCCTTCTTTGCCTCTTTTGGCTCCTTCCTTGCCCCTTTGGCTCCTTCTTTGCCCTTTTTGGCTCCTCCTTTGCCCCTTTTGGCTCCTTCTTTGCCCCTTTTGGCTGCTTTGCCCCTTTTGGCTCCTTCTTTGCCTCTTTGGCTCCTTCTTTGCCCCTTTTGGCTCCTTCTTTGCCCCTTTGGCTCCTTCTTTGCCCCTTTGGCTCCTTCTTTGCCCCTTTTGGCTCCTTTGCCTCTTTTGGCTCCTTCTTTGCCCCTTTTGGCTCCTTCTTTGCCCCTTTGGCTCCTTCTTTGCCCCCTTTGGCTCCTTTGCCCCTTTTGGCTCCTTCTTTGCCCCTTTTTGCTCCTCCTTTGCCCATTTTGGCTCCTCCTTTACCCCTTTTGGCTGCCCAGCTCCTGCTGCAGCACTGCCTGGGATGTGTGTGTGCCAGAGCATCCTGGTCCAGGGCCAGGCAGTGCTCCCCGTCTGCAGAGCTGCTGGTGGCTGCTTTGCAGGGCCTTTGCAGTCTGGGTTGGAGGCCAAAACCAATGAAGCTAATTGCAGTCCTGCATCCACAGCCCATCATGGTTTATCCACAGCCCATCATGGTTTATCCACAGCCCATCATGGTTTCTGTTGCATTTGGCATCCCCTCCCAGTTTTAACTGGTGCCTGTTTAACACCAGGATGCTCCAGCCCAGGGATGGTCCCATTTCCAAAGGGGGTCAGGCAGACCCCTGAGCAGAGAGGGAAGGGGAGAGGAGGATGCTTCTCTGGGGCTGTCTTGGGCAGTCACTGGTGTGTTTGCCAGCTGCTGGCTCACACCAGCCCGGTTTCACCCATCAGGCTGCGAGATGTCAGGTCCCAAGGGTGGCATATGGAGCTGGGGCTCAAATTGTCTCTTCTCTGGCCTGCAAGGTGAAAAGAAGAGTTGAAGGGTGCAGAGCACACATGAGCACTGTGTGGTTTCGCTTCTTCACCTGGCTGGTGGAGAGGGGACAGCTCTGCCTGCCCCATGCACCTGTGTCCTGTCCCTCCCCACTGCTGATGGGCACCATGGCGACATCCTAGGTGGTCTCCTCTCCCAAGGCCCACGGTGGCTGCTCCCTGGGGTACTCACTCTTCTCCTTCCCCTGTCTTCCAGATGTCCTGCAATAACTTGGCCACCCACAGAAGGACCTGCCTGCCTTAGCCAGCCCATCCTCCCAGCCACCTCACTGGCCATGGCCTCAATGCTCCAGTGAGGGGTGAAAGGACAACCCGGCACCACCAACATCCTCCCCCTTTTGGAGAGCCATGGAGGCCCCCCCGGACGTGCCCGTAGGGAACCTCATTGACTTGGATGCCGAAACACCTGCCTCCATCCCCTCACACCCCTCTCCTCCCCTCGCCCCCAGCGGCAACGGGCACCTGGAGGACCCAGGAGAGGTGGAGGGGGAGGAGAGCGATGCCACCGAGTCGGCGGACAGCGAGAACGACATGGGGGGCTCCCCGGGGCACTGGGGGGGCTGCCGGCGCTCCTCCTCCAGCGAGTCCTTCTCCTCCAGCCAGAGCACCGAGGGGGCAGGGGACGAGGCGGCGGCCGAGCGGCGGGACTTCATGAGGCGCTACGTGGAGAAGATCTTCACTGGGGGGTAAGAGACCCTCCCTGAGCAGGGTGGGAGCTGGCTGCTGGGAGCATCTTTGTCCTCCTTGGCCAGCACAGCTTTTTTGCTGGGGGAAGGGGGGTATGTGTGTGTTGGGGGGGTGGGGAGGGGGGATGCAAGCTCTGACTCGCCCCCCTTGGGCACATTCCAGCTTCTCTTTCACCCTTCAACTTCCCTCCCTCCTTCTTTCTCCCCTTTCCCATGCTGGATGAGGTCTCCAGCTCCTCATCCCCCTGGGCACCGCTGCTCATACAAACATCAGCATCATGCACGCACCCCACAGCAGCCTCCCCTCCCCCCCCCCGGCTTCCCCCCACCCCAAACCCTGCAGAGAATCCCATCTTGGTGTGTGTTGGAAGGGACCCCAAGGAGCACAGAGCTCCAACCCCAGACACCAACCTCCAGGTCTGGAGCTACACAAGGGTGCCCAGGGCCCCAGCCAACCTGGCCTTCAACACCCCCAGGGATGGGGCACCCACCCCCTCTGTGGGCAGCCCCTTCCAGCCCCTCACCACTCTCTCTGCATCCCCCCACCTCCATCTCCCATCGCTGTGGTCTCCATAAGGCTGCAGCACGGCGTGTCAGGCAGGATGGAGCAGGCTGTGTGTGATGAGCAGCAACAGGGCTTGTTTTCCCTCTGGGGCACAGTGCCTGTCTCTGGAGCTCAGTTTCTGCTCTGGCTGACCTTGGCTCTTCCCTTCTCCCTCTGCCTTTGGTTTCCCCCACCCCTGCCAGGGAGGAACTAAAGAGCAGTGTGAGCTGCAAGATGACCAAATAGGTGTTCTCCTCCCCTCTCTCTTCCTCTGCCTTCCTCCTCAGCATCACAGCACCTGCCAAAGGGGGGTGGTGTGGGGGAGCTGAGCTGTGCTGGCTGGCTGGGGAGATGTTGGCCACATCCTTAACTTTGATTTTATATTATTTTTGTCTTCCTTCCCCCCTGTTTCAGAGAGGATTTGGACCAAGAAGAGAAGGCCAGGTTTGGGGAGCTCTGCAGTGGTGAGAATGGGAAGGGCAGGGAGTGGTTTGCCAGATACGTCAGCGCCCAGGTAAGGGGAGAGATGGGTGAAGGGTCTGGAATCCTGTACCAGGGCTGGGGAGAAGCTTGGGCAGGAGGCTCTGGCCATGGGAATTTAGCAATGACCCAAAGCAGAAGAGGTTTTGGGGGAGAACTCAGGGGAAGGGAAGAACTTTGGTGCAGATAGAGCATCCCCAGGCAGTTAGATAGGTGCTGGCTGCAGTGTGGGAGAGGAGGCATCTCTTCATCACCCAAAGGGAATCCCACCAGCGCTTGGAAACATCTTATTTCCAAGGAAAACCCAGCCTCTGAGAGGAAAGCTGTGCTCCCTGCCCACCTCCTGCAATGGGGGGGGCCCGGGGGGGGCTGTGGTTGTCCTTGGTGCTGGGTTAAACCTTGGGCTTTGTGCCCACAGCGCTGCAACTCCAAGTGCGTCTCGGAGCAGACCTTCTACCGCCTGATGCAGTCCTTTGCCCTCGTGCTCTTTGAGTAAGTTGAGGGGTGAAGGGAAGGGGTGTGGGGGGGGGGGGTGGGAGGGGTGTTGGGGCTTCGTTACCACCACCCAAAGCCCCTGAGATCCCAGCCACGGCTCGAGGAAGGGCAGGACCCATGAGGCTGCTTTGGTTTGGCACCCATGGGTGTCTTCATCTCCTTCCGTGTCAGGTGTCACCAGATGGATGACTTCAGCCCTGCCAAGAACCTCATGACCATGTGTTTCACCTACTACTACGTGGGTAAGAGTTGCTCACACCCTGAGGCTTTGTTTGGGCTGGAGATGGGTGATGAGGTGCGCCCTGTGCATAGGAAGGGGTGATGGGTGGGTGCCCAAGCTGACTCAGGCTGGCCCAAATATTGAGCACAAAAGAAGCCTCCATGGCCCAAAAGCTGCCCAGATCTGCTGGAGACCCTCACTGGGGTGGTACCTCATGCTGATGCTGGTTTGTCAGCGCTTCTAGCCAGGAATATTTGTATGTGGTCATCCCCAGATGTTCCCTTCACTGTGGGGATGTGATGTGAACCCCTCCAGGTCCACAAGCACCTTGGCTCCTTGCTCAGGGTGTGGTGGTCACTCCTCCGTGGGGGGGCTGGACCTCCTCTATGGTGGTCTAGGGCTATCATGAGCTGGGTGTTATCTCAGCCACAGGACTGCAGTCTCTTGCCTGGTCTCGTGGGGCATCTCATGGTCTGGGAGCCCTGTGTCCCCTGGTCATGGAGATGTGGCACCAGGAGATCAAGGAATCGTAGAACCACAGAATTCTGTGCAAAATGTGGGGAAGATAAAGACCTACAGGAATTGGGATGGGATAGGATGGGGCCCTGGGCTGTTTCTGTCTGGCTCCTGGTCCCTGTGGTGCACCCTGTAGCTTGGAGCAGGTCCTGCAAGGCCTGGCAGCACCCAGGACCATGGGGCAAACTGAGGTCCTGCTGCTTTTCCTGCAGGCAAGACCCACACGCTGCCCTCAGAGGCCAAGGAGAAGCCCACAGGCAGCATCGACTCGTACCTGAAGTCAGCCAACAGCTGGCTGGCTGAGAAGAAGGACATTGCAGAGAGGCTGCTGAAAAACACCTCAGCCAAGACAGAGAACGTCAAGGGCTTCTTTGGTGGCCTGGAGACCAAACTGAAGGGTCCTACCACGAAAAAGAGCGAGTGGGTATCACTCTGCTGAGTGGGCATGTGTTCCTAAGGCAGCCAAGCCAGGAACCTCCTGGGTCTAGGGCCACCAGGAACCAGGGGTTATCATGGCCAAGGGACTGCTGTCTCTAGCCTGGTTTCATGGGGCATCTCATGGTCTGGGGGTCCTGTGTCCCCTGGCTACAGAGATGTGGTTCCAGGAGATCAAGGAATCGTAGGGGTTGGGAGGGACCTCAAGAGATCAGCGGGTCCAACCCCCAACCAGATGATGGTGCCGCTGCTTTAGGCTCTTCTGCACGTGGGGTGATCTCTGTGCTGGGTCTGGGGGTGGACATCACAGTCTCTTAAGCCACTTTCCTGGCCCCAGGGACTGTGGCATGGGAGCAGGGGGGGCTTTCAAACCGAGGGGGACAGGGTTTATGGGCTGTCAGGGGCTCAGGCTTCTCGGGAGCTGACGCTGCTTTCTGTGCCACAGCGAAGGTGAGGACAAGCCCAAGGAGCTGCCCAAGAAGATGGGTGAGTGGAGCCAGCGTTGCATGGTCAGGGCATCCCTGGGGAAAGGAGGGTTGGAAGTGGTACAAGGTGGCTGGTTTGGCCAGAGGTGTGGTGTGGGGAGAAGGGCTGTCTCCTCTGAGCTCCGAAGGAGCCTTCACAGCTCCCTGATCTGGAGCCATCACAGCTCCTGTCCTGCAAGAACATCGTGTGGCCTCTTGTCCTGAGCAGCACCAGCTCACAGAGGTTTGGGGCACCCACCACCTCTGACCTTTCCAGCTGTGTGCACTACCAAGCCAGCAGTCCAGTCCCTTGAGCATCCTCCTGGGACATCCATTCCTTGATCCAAGCTGGCATCAGCCAGAGCTCCCCATCATCCTGCTGGGGATGTGCTGGGGATTGAGGGCTTGGCCATCAACCTTGCCATCACAGCTGCTGGCATGCCAGCTTGGAAAGGGGTGGTGGGAGGGGGTGTCACAAAGTCTGTGCATGGGTGGGAAGGAGGAAGGGGGACATCCAGACCTCAGCATGTCACTGTGTGTCCCCACAGTCTCTGTGCAGAGCCCAGAGGAGGTGAAGAAAGGGGAGAAGATCTACCTGTACATGCACCTCAAGCAGCAGCCCATCTGGTAACAGCCTGCCTGGGGGGAGGGGGGTCCTGCCAGGGGAGGGGGTTTGTCCTCCCTACCCACATAGCCTCCAGAATTTCAGGAGTGCTTTTAACCTGCTGCTGTCCCTACAAGAGGTGACCACAGGTTTGGCACTTCCCTGGGTGGGGGAGGGTGAGGGAGAGAGGAGGGGGGGGGGGTGTTTGCAGGAACTGCTCCAAAAAATGGCCTGAAATCTGCCAGGTTTGCTTAACCCCTTCCTTAAACCATCTCCAGGCCACCTGGGGAGCAAGGGGACCTTGTCCCTGTGGCCAGGCTGGGGGAGATGGATGGGGTTGGTTGGCCATCCCCCAACATCTCCCCTCCTTCCCTGCAGGCACAACCTGAGGTTCTGGAACGCCGCCTTCTTCGACGCCGTGCACTGCGAGCGCAGGAAGCGCTCCCCCACCACCAGGTAGGACATCTCCCCTCTGGCTGTCCCCTCCCCAGCCCTCTCTTGGAATTCCCCTCTGCTCCCAATAGCCCCAAACATTCCTGGTCACAGGGAGACCCTCTGCTTTCCACCCCTGATTGCAAAGCTGCCGGTGCCACTGGGTGGTAGGGTGGGGAGGTGGGTGCACAGGGGGTTGGGAGCATTGTGGGGGGAGGTGGGGGGGTTTGTTTGCTCATTTGGCATCAGTTTTGCAAGGACAAAGCCTGAGAGGTGTGCCCAGGCACCCCAGAGCAGATTTGGGGTGCTTATGCTAAGCAGCTCTGGGAGAAGCTGCTCGGTGCAGCCCTTTGGGGAGGTGTGGTGGTGGGGAAGGGGATGCCCTGGGTGCTGGCTGTCCCTGGGGAGGGCTGTGGCAGCATGGGGACCAGTGGCACGGTTGGCCCTGAGGGCTGGGAGGATGGGGATCCACCCTGCAAAGGGAAAGGGCTGCTCCTTTCAGGGGTACCTGGGTGTTTGAGGTGCTCTCTGGGCTCATGCCCAACCACAGACCCGTCGTGGGGGCTCAGGCAATTCCCTCCTCTCTCCACTGCAGCGTCCTCTCCCTCCAGAGCTGGACCAGTTCTTGGAGGCTTTGAGCTCTCTCAGGGTGCATGTTGATGAGCTCAGAGCTTTGGAACAGACCCCCATGGCACTTCTGGAAGGAGCCAGCCCTCCTGCATTCCCCCCCCACCCCAAAAACCTGAGCTAAGCCCTGGCAGCCCTGGTTCATGCTGCAGGATGCTCTGCCAGCCTCAGCTCTCTGATCAATCAGCTTTCCACTTGATCATAGAATCTCAGGGGTGGGAAGGGCCCTCCAGAGCCCATGGGGTCCAACCCCCTGCCAAAGCAGGGTCCCTAGGACAGGGCACACAGGGCGGTGTCCAGACAGGGCTGGAATCTCTCCAGAGAAGGAGACTCCACACCCCCTGGGCAGCCTGGCCCAGGGCTCCCTCACCCTCACTGGGAAGAAGTTCTTCCCCACATTGGGGGGGAACTCCCTGTGCTCCAACTTGAGCCCATCACCCCTTGTCCTGTCCCCACAGACACTGAGAAGGGGCTGCCCATGTCCCCCTGTGTCCCACCCTTCAACCCACCCAACAAAATCCAAACCCCAACCAACAGGTATAATATAGACAGTTGGATAACCCCAGCCTTTGTTATCAGCACTAGAAAGATAAATACACAGGCAGCAAAATGAGGAATTTGATCCCCAGTGATCAGATCCCCTCTCAGTCTCTTCTCTCCAGGCTGAACAGCCCCAGCTCCCTCAGCCTTTCCTCACAGGGGAGATGCTCCAGGCCCTTCAGCATCTCCAGAGCCTCCTCTGGACTCTCTCCAGGAGATCCCTGTCCCTTTTATCCCAGGGAGCCCAGCACTGGACACAACACTCCAGGTGGGGCCTGAGCAGGGCAGAGCAGAGGGGGAGGATCCCCTCCTGTGACCTGCTGCCCACACTCCTCCTGATGCCCCCAGGATCCCAGTGTCTCTCTCAGCCCCAGGACACACTGCTGGATCATGGCCACCCTGTCACCCACCAGCACCCCCAGGTCCTGCTTGTTTTTCCAAGGGAGCCCCTGAAAGCCCCTATCAAACAGTCATGGAACCAGAACTGCATTTTGCTTTGATTAAGCCCCAAATTAGCAGCAGCAGCAAATGTCTCACAAGGACACAGGCTGCAGGCAGCTGCTCTCTGCCCCTGGTGCCTTTCCCAATTAATCCCATGGCTGAGTCTGCCTCTGCTGCAGAAGGGAGCCCAGCTAACACAGAGCTTCAGGAGCTGCAGCCTGGAGCCCTCTGAGTGTCTCGAGGCGCGGGGAGGGGGGGTTGGAAGGTGGTGGTGACCCCCCCACATCCCCATCTCAGTCCTCTGGAGAGGATGCTGGAAGCTGTTGGGTGGGATGCTGCTTGTTGGGATGCTCCTTGTATGGATACTGCTTGTATGGATACTGCCTGTTCAGATACTGCCTGTTGGGATGCTGCTTGTTGGGATGCTGCCTGTATGGATGCTGCCTGTTGGGATGCTGCCTGTTGGGATGCTGTTTGTAGGGATGCTGTTTGTTGGGTTGCTGCTTGTTGGGATGCTGCTTGTAGGGATGCTGCCTGTTGGGATGCTGCTTGTTGGGATGCTGCCTGTTGGGATGCTGCTTGTAGGGATGCTGCTTGTAGGGATGCTGCCTGTTGGGATACTGCCTGTTGGGATGCTGCCTGTTGGGATACTTCTTGTTGGGATGCTGCTTGTATGGATGCTGCTTGTATGGATACTGCCTGTTGGGATACTGCCTGTTGGGATGCTGCTTGTTGGGATGCTGCTTGTATGGATACTTCTTGTTGGGATGCTGCCTGTTGGGATGCTGCCTGTTGGGATGCTGCTTGTATGGATGCTGCCTGTTGGGATGCTGCTTGCTGGATTGAGGATTAAACCCCCTGGCAGGAGGAGCTGGTTGGTGAGGGCTGGCAGGCCAGGGGGATGGATGGGTTTGGGATGCCAGGGGTGGTGCCTGACTGTGGCAGGCGTCTGCAGGGACCGTGGTGACGGGTTGGTGAAGGTGCCCATCTCTCAGGGGTGGCTGTAGCATCGCTGGGGCTGATGGGCTGCATCCCCCTGGGCTTGCAGCAAGAGCTGGGGAGGGGTTCTGTTCTCTCTTCTCAGCGGGGAGGGCAGGGGCTGGGGCTGGGGGGGTGGGAAACAGAACTAAACTCCTCTTTTTCTCCTTCTCTCTCTCTCTCTTTTCCTTCTCTCTGCCTCTAACCTTCTCCCCCCCCCTCTCTCCTTCTCCCCTTTCCCCTCCATCCCTCTGTCTTGCATGATCTCTCCCTCACCACTCTTGTGGGCCCTGTTTCTGCTGCTGCTCCAGAGGGAACGCTGGGGAGGAAGAGGAGAAGAGGTGTGTCTGTCCCCCTATTTTGGTGCTTTAGTGTCCAGAGGCCAAAGCTCAATTCAGGTCCAAATCCTGCCCTGGGGATGGGGATGGGGGGGGGAACAATGCGTTTTTGGGGAGGTCCTAAAAGGCCCTTCCCCAGTGGGAAAGGACCAGCTGCTGGAGGTTTGCCTTGCTCTCAGGAGGGTCAGAGAGGTTTAGCTGGGCTCCTCTCACGCTGGTGCAAGCCAACTGGTTTCCAGTTGTGGTGCTTTACTGGGAATCGGGCGCTCAGCTGCTGGGGAAGCCAAGGGCTTGTGGCAGGAACCATTCCCTGGGCAGGTTTTGGACATGAACTGAGTCACTTTGTGGAGGAAGCATCCATCCCTCCCCTTCTCTTATCCTTCCTGCTTGCTCCCAGCTTCTGCTGCCACACAGATGTGCCAAGGATCCTTTGCCAGCTGGATACGCTGGTCCTTCTAGTCTTTTCCAACACTCCCTTGTGCTGCCAGCCCTGGGTATAAATTAAAACACAGACAGGGCTGCACACTGTGATCCTGAGCCTGTCCTCTGGATCCCCGAGCTCTGAGCATCCTCACCCACCCCCACTCTCCAAGCTGGGATTGGGGAGCAGGGAGAGAGTCATTGCTCCCTTGCTGGGTGCTGGATCTCAGAGCAGATCACTGGGAGGGATGGTGTTAGCAAGAGGATGAGGGCTCTCTGAAGCTGGCCAGGAAAATCCTCCCAGAGTGGAGGACTGAGTAACTCAAAGGCTGCTCAGATGGAGCATCACTGGGGTCAGGGTGAAACCCTGCAGCTGGAAGGGGAGTGGGTGAAGTCATGTCTCACCAGCATGGTTCTCACCAGCTCCAGGGCTTTCCTGGGTACCCTGAGATACAGGGCAAGGTGTTTAGTGGGGTTCCACACCCCTGCCCCACCTCTTAATAAAGATTCAAGGGGTTGAGCAGAGCCACATCTGGCCTTTCCCCCTTCCCAGGCGTGTTGCTCCCAAATAACAAACCAGAAATTGGTCCTGGGCACTTTGATGAGTTGAATTTTATTTTTTTTTCTCCCTCCTTCCTCCCTCAAAAACATCAAAAGGCAGGAAAAAAAAACCAACCCTGCTTACAGAGATGCCTCCTGTGCAGTGAGAGGGCCAGTGAGGTTTTTCTTTCCAGATTTCCAAGCTCCTGGGTTTGATTCTTCACCTTTCTTTTCAGCCTCCAGATTCAGATGTGGGGGGTTTTTATTTGCTGTAGGACATACACTTTAGCTGGGAGAAATCAACATTTTTTTTTCTGATTTTTATGATATTTATTTATTTTTCCCTCCCAACCCCCTTGAACCAGACTGGAGAAGTTTCCAGAGCCTTATTAAATCTGAGCAGCTCAGTCCTGGAGACCCAAGGGCTCAGCTCAGCATCTTTCACATGCCCAGGCTGGGCTGGGCTGGGCTAGGCTGGGTTCAGCCTCATCCTTTTCCAGTCCCACCACCATAAACACGCTCTGGGGCTGAGCAAACCTCACTGAATTTACTGGGAGGCACATTTCTTCCCAGCCACCCATTTCCACCCAACACAGCTCATCCCATCCCATCCTGCTTGGTCTGCTCCCAGTGTTCTCCTCTTCCTTCTCCTCTGCAGAGCTGTTTTTCTTCTACCTCTCCCTGGTTTTTTTCCCTTGCTTTCCCTGGATTTTGGGTTTTTTTTTTCCTTGCTTTCCTTGTTTTGTTTTGGTTTTCCTTGCTTTTTTCTCCTCTCCCCCTTGGCTGTACCCTCATGGTTCTGACTTCTTCATGGGATGGGGCTGGCTTCACCCCAGAGCTGTAGTTTCCCTGGTGTGCATGCACTGAGCACCCCCCTGCCACCCCCTGAGTGTCACCCCAGTGACACAGGCTTTATACCCAAAGACATCCATCCCCCCCCACCCCTAGCAAGCAGGACACCAGGATGGGGACTCCTGCCACTACCATGGGTTGGTTGTGACCATCTAGAGTGTAAAACCTGCATCCTTTAAGGCTGTGTTTGCTGGGGAGATGGAGCAGGGTTGGAGCATCCTCAGGGCAGTGCTGTGATTTTGGGATTTCAGCCCTCCCCCCCCCCCCGCCTCCACTCACAAGGTGGTGGTGGGGAGTGTGGGACCCCCCTCCCTGTGCTGTCAGAGCAGGGAGATTTTGGGGTCCAGCTCGCTCAGAGAGTTGGAACCCTGCTGCAGCAGGGGGAAAGAGGTGCCTGAGACCCTCCTGGGACCCTTCCCAGGTTGGGGAGGTGGGGGGTGGATTTCAGCAGAGCCCTGCTGGGCTGGCCATCCCCAAGAGCTGCAAAGCCCCCCTGCTTCCTCGCTCATCCCCCTTGCCAAAGCCATGGCATGGGAGGTGAGATGCCACCTGAGGGCTGGAGGAGCTGATGCTGCTCCTTAGCTCTCCATCATCCCTTCAGGAGAGAGCCAGGGTGGCAGAGGACTTTCCCCTGGGGTGTCCCTTGCTTTGCCCCAGGGATGTGCGGATGGATGCAGGGGGCACACGAGCTCACCCAGCACCCTGTGTGGGCTGGCAGCCACGGGGCTCTGGGGGAGAAGGGGGTGGGTTTGCAGGCAGGGAGGGGCTCAGGGTGCCAGCAGAGCCAGACAGGCTTGTGCCTTGCAGGGAGAAGTGGTGCCACATGACGCAGGAGGAGCGTGACGACAGCCTCCGCTTCAACGAGAACATCACCTTCGGGCAGCTGGGGTGAGCATCCCTCCTGCAGCCATGGGGGGTGACCCTGCCAGCCATGGGTGGGACACCAGGCAGATCTTCCCCTGCTGGGAACACATCCCTGACTGGGCAGAGGATGCTGGATGATGCTTCCTGCCCCTGACATCTGGGGACCGTCGTGTAGCATGAGCAGCATCCACAGCTGAGCATCATCCCCCGTGCAAGAGGCTGCGGAGAGGAAGAGGCAGGTGGGGAGGGGGGAAGAAAGGGCAGCGTGGCCTTTCCCTCACCTAGAGCATCTCTGCCTTCCCTCAGCACCTTCATCCACAACATGCTGGCGTTTGGCCTGAGCAAGAAGCTCTGCAGTGACTTCCTGAAGAAGCAGGCCACCATCGGCAATCTGGATGAAGGTAGGGGCGAGCCCCAAGAAGAGGGGGGGTCCCAGAGGGATGGAGCCTGCCTTCCTGGCTGGGATGCTTTGGCACCCTCCAAGCACCCTTTTCTCTCTCCTCTGCAGAGCAATACAAGCTGCTCAGCGACCACATCGAGCAGATGGCCACCGAATAGCCACCCATGGCACGCAGAGAGGGGACTGGCTGGAGAGGGTGGGGAGGGGAAGAGAGAAACCCACCCCTGGGGCTACCTGAAACTGAAGCTTGGGCTGCTTAAAAACAAGGGGAAAAGAAAAAATAATCTCACACAAGCTGCAATAAAACCTGCATGATCATCCACCCACCAAACTTTGGAGCTGCACCCAGGCAGCCTGTAGAAATAGGAGCCCAACACCCCCCCCCTTCCCTTGCCAGACCCTCTAGCATCTGTTTTCAGAGTAGACAGTCCCCAAAGTGTATTTTGTCAGTTAAAAACCCCAAAACTCCAAGAGAAAGGCAAAAAGAGTGAGTCTCCTCCTGCCTTGCCCTGCCAGAGTCTGCTGGGTGAGTGTGATGGAGGCTGGAGCTGGACCAGGGATGCGGGAGGGGAGGGTGGGGGCCACATCCAGCCACTGCTGGGGCAGGATGGGGGTGAGGAGCAGCAGACTTTGCCCTCTGGTTTGACCCATCTCGCTCTGTAGTGAAGCACCAGGGGTTTGCAGCACGTGGCAATGCAGGAGCTGCATGCTGAGGGTGGCAGTGGTTGGGATATGGAAGGCTCCAGGTCAGCCTGGATGTGGTGTGTACCCAGGGATGCCTCCACTGTGGCAGCGCTGGGGTTTGATGGGGCTGGCAGAGTGCTGCTGCCTTCCTCTGTGTCAGGCTCCTTGGGAGCTGGGGGGACTCCTTCCCTCAGGAGCCCTTCCCTGCACTTGCCTGTGTGGTTTTGTACCTCTGGGCAGAGAGAAAGCACCGGTTTGCTCTGTATCCTCAGCCCAGATCAGCAGGAAACCAGCCATGGCCTTGGGTGGGATTGCTGGGAGAGCAGGCAGAGGAGCATCACCTGAATTGCTGGGAGAGGAGGCAGATCCCCCCCCCTGCCCCCACTCCCTGCTGCATCACCAGTGTGGGGGCTCGTGGCATTTCCCAAAGCCTCCCAGGGTGTTGGATGGATTTCCCTCCTTCCCCAGGCTGCACCTCGCTGCCCTCTCCTTCCCCAGCCCCTTGGCTCCAGCTGATCACCAGTCCAACCTGAAACAGCCCCATTGTGGGGACAGCCCCTGCTCTGCTCCAGCAACCCGCTGTGTAGGGCATCTCTTTTCCCCCTCAGACCATGGCATGGTGTTTCCAGAGAAGCTGGGACATGGGGACACTGCTGCTCCCTTCCAAAATACGTGCTCCTTGAGCAAGAGGAAACCCCAACCTCATGCAGCCAAGGGTCCAGCACTCATTCTCACCCCAGAAACATTGTCCAGGCTTCAAGGAACCATCGCTGTCAGCTGTATCCCATAAGGTGAGGAGCATCCCAGGGATTTTTCCATGTAGCTCTTAGTTTCTAGTGTCATTTCCTAGCATCAAAGTGATGCTTTTACCTAAGCTGGGCTTCCCTTGCTGCTGGGGCTGGGACTTTGCTCCATGATGGGTCTTGTAGAAGGATCAGATCCAGCACTGACCTTCCCTTGGAAACTCCCAAACCTGGGCAGAATGGGTTTTTGGGGTGGGAGGGATGCACTTTAGTCCCTTTTAGCATCCCCTCACCCCAACAAACACCTTTCTGATGGAGAGGATGTGCTGGACCACAGCTATCAGGCAGCTCAGCACCATGACCTACATCCTGGAGCATCCCATCCCATCCCATCCCATCCCACCCCATCCCCCCAGCATGCCTGGGTCTGTTTCCACTCGGGTATCTCCCAAACCCTGCTTTGTTTCTTCATTATCATTATTTTTTCCAATATGACAAAAAGTTCAGCAGTGAAATATATATTATTTGCATGTGTATTTTTCTAAAAAAAAATAAAAATAAAAAAAAGATTTAAAAATTATATATATATATATAAATAAAAATATATTAAAATAAAATCAAAAGTGTCCATAAAACCTTTCAGATTGGGACTGAGTCCATAAAACCTTCCTGATGGGCTGAGAGAGATTGGAATAAATAGCTTTAAAAATTACTTTCTTGCTCATTCCCATGTTTCAAGCAGACTGAGCTTCTCCACGCTGCCTGCTTGGCCTCCACAGCCTGTGGTGCCTTCCCCAGCTCAGCCCCTGCCAGCTTCTCCCTTTCAATAACCTACTTTTTTTTTTTTAATAGGATGTAGTGATTTGGCCCTGGCCAGAGGCCAAATGCCCACCAAGCTGCTCGCTCACTCCCCCCCTTCAGCTGAAAAGGGGAGAAAAGATGTTTTTGGAGGCTCAGGCCCTGAGCTAAGGCCAGAGGGATCACTCTGCAATTAGTGCAACGGGCAAAAGAGACTCTGCACAGAATAAAGGAAAGAAAAGTGATTTATTACAGCTACAACTAATACACCCAGTGAACTGGAACGAGATAAGAGTGAGAAGCAGCCAGGTCTTAAAGCGCCTTCCCCCCACCCCTCCCCTTCTTAGCAAACTCAAACTCCATCACAATTTTACTCCCTTCTTCCCCCCCAACATGGCACAGGGAGGGGCAGGGAATGGGGAGTGAGGTTCCAGTGGTACAAGCTGCTGTCCTTCCCCAGATCTTAACACTTCTCCTTCCCCCCACCCCTCGCCTCTTCGCACCCTGAGCTTTAATCAGCAATTTTGCTCCCTTCTTCCCTCCCATCGCAGTATCAGGAGGGGCAGGGAATGGGGAGTGGGGGGGGGGGGGGGGGTTCAGTCTGTTCTGCCCAAGCTGTCTTCTGTTTCAGCTGGGGGGGGCATTCCACACACACACCCCCACACTCTTCCCTTACAGCACCATGGGGTCCCACCCATGCCAGAGTTGTATCCACGAACTTCTGCAGCATGAGTCCTCTCCATCAGGGAGTCACCTCCTCACCACAAGCCTCTCAGCAGGACTCCCTTCTATAGGGGGGTCACCTCCTCACCACAGGCCTCTCAGCAGGACTCCCTTCTATAGGGGGGTCACCTCCTCACCACAAGCCTCTCAGCAGGACTCCCTTCTATAGGGGAGTCACCTCTTCACCACAGGCCTCTCAGCAGGACTCCCTTCTATAGGGGAGTCACCTCTTCACCACAGGCCTCTCAGCAGGACTCCCTTCTATAGGGGAGTCACCTCTTCACCACAGGCCTCTCAGCAGGACTCCCTTCTATAGGGGAGTCATCTCCTCACCACAAGCCTCTCAGCAGGACTCCCTTCCATAGAGGAGTCATCTCCTCACCACAGGCCTCTCAGCAGGACTCCCTTCTATAGGGGAGTCACCTCTTCACCACAGGCCTCTCAGCAGGACTCCCTTCTATAGGGGAGTCATCTCCTCACCACAGGCCTCTCAGCAGGACTCCCTTCCATCGGGGAGTCATCTCCTCACCACAGGCCTCTCAGCAGGACTCCCTTCCATAGGGTTCTGACATTTGGGCCCAGACTCCCCCAGCCTGGCTCCCCACAGAGCCACAAGTCCCCTGGCAAACCTGCTGAGGTGTGGATCAATCTCTGCCCAGGGTGTAAATGTTTCTGCTCCCCGTCCTCATCCATGGGCTGCGAGGGGACATCCCACTTCACCATGGTCTTCTCCATGAGCTGCAGGGGAGACTTTCTTTCCACATTCCTTTCCCCCCCTCTCCTTTGGGCCTGGCCTTGGCTATCGGTACAGCTGGTCACATCTTCCCACTCCATGTTCCAGTGGCAAAGTGCCCCAGCCAGGAGGTTTTTTTCTCCAATATGTGATTCCCAGAGGCACTATGAATCCATCTCTGATTAATCAGAGGTAACTTTGGCCTTGAATTGGCCAGTTCACTGTCTGGGACTTGCACCAAACCGTAACTGCTGCTTTGCAAAAGCCATCTCAGCAGCACAGCTACAGCAAACTGTGACAGAGGGTAAAACTGCTGCACCTTTTAAAGACATGCTAGTGCCTGCCCTGGAGCCAGCTAGGCACACCAAGGGGATTTAATCTTTATTTTCTTTTCCCCTGTGCGCTGTCTCTGCCAGTCACCAGCTGATCTGAGCTGGGCTCCTGCTCCTGCCTCAGGACGTTTGATTTCACTGTATTTAAAAATCAATTACTCAGTAGTATCTTATTTAAAAAAAAAAAAAAATCATCATCATAATGTGTTCCCTCAGATTCATATGCTGGGAGCATCATCCTCCACCCCAGGCTTTGGGGACAGCATCCCTTGGGTCTTGGATGGCCAAGCTGAGGTCATTCCCTGCCCTGTGGTGGTGTTTTCTCTCTGGATGGCCAAGGAATGGGGTTTCAGGGCCGTGTTTCTGGGAGCAGGAGCAGGGCAGCTCCTTCCTTTTCATTTTAATTACTCCACAGCTTCACCCTTGTGGGATGGAAACCTCTCAGCTCCTGCTCAGGTGCTTCACCTGGGGTTTTACACCAGGTGGAGAACCAGAAGCCAGCATGCCCTGGGAGGGCTTTTGTTTCCTGCATCCAACCAATTACTCACCACCTTGCCTGATAAACCTGTGTGCAGGAAAAGGAGGTGCTTATTCCTTGGGTGTTTGCTCAACCCTGGGTGCCCTTTGCTGTAGGTGCACACACCCCCTGACACTGGCTTTGCCAGATGGGTGCATCCTGAGCTTATGGAAGGGTACAGAGAGGTTACTCCCTCTCAGGAGGGATTGAAAGGGGAGGGCTTGTGTCCCCCACCCCACCCCATCCTGCTCTTTGGGTGGTGGTCCTTGAGCCTGTTTAACCTCCCACCTGGGAGGAATGAGGAGCAAGGGGCAACTGAGGGATGGCATCCTGCTCAGGAGGGTCTTTGGCTGAGCTGAGACACACACCCCCGCCCCCCCACCACCTCCCCCCGAGTCCTTAACATCATGAGTGGGTTAGATTTGGGTGGCTGCAGGAGGAGACCCCAGCCTAAGGAAAGAGTAGCGCTGGAGGGAGAAGGTGCCCTACATCCCAGATCCCACCTGTCTCCCCACCTCTCCCTGCAAGGTATTTATGGCACCCTCTGTGCAACAGCTCCCAGGAAGCCAATACAGTCCTTGGGTGATGCCCCCCACCCAATAAACCCAAGGGGGTGGCCATGGTGGCTGCTCCAGCTCCCATCCTGAGCGCAGCAAGCAGCTCTCAGCCCCCTCTCCCTCCTGGGAGGGATGGGAAGGACATTTCCTTGCTGGGCTCTGGGGGGGACAGGGGGAGTTTATTGTCTCTCTATTAAAGCTGTTCAAAATCTTTCTGCTGTAGTAGTGCCTGGGAGTGATAAGTATTCCTAACAGAGGGGATTCAAGATGGGCTTGGTTGTAAAAACACCTCTAAGCTGGCTGGATTTATGGCTGTTAAATCATCCCTTGGCTCATCTGTTCAGCACTGAGCAGAGCTGGGGCCATCATTTGTGCCGTGGGGTGGGGAGGGGGCTCCTCTCATATCAGTAACGAGCTCATAATTTACAAGGACCCTCTCTTCTTCTGGGTTTTTTTTTCCTTTCCCTTGAGCAAGGGATGCTTTGCCTCTCCTTAGCTGCTCTCATCCATGCTGCTGCCAGCTGGAGCCAGGCAAAGGGCTGAGGGATTTAGAGCTGTGCTGGAAGGATGGACAGCAGCATTTGGGGAGCTCAGGGCTGGCTTTTGCCCACAGCAAGCTCTGCAATGCAGGGCTGTGCCCCTCATCACGCTCAGGATCTGCTTTGGGACAGCATCTCCCCATCCTTGGGGTGTTCAAGGCCAGGTTGGCTGGGGCCCTGGGCACCCTTGTGTAGCTCCAGGCCTGGAGGTTGCTGTCCCTGCCTGTGGCAGGCTTTGGAGCTCTGAGATCCTTGGGGTCCCTCCCAAGCCAGCCCAGGCTGGGATTCTATGATCCTCCCCTTGCTTTTGGGGTGAAACTCCATCCCATGGCTGCCCACTGCTGCATCCTGGCTGTGCTATGTCAGGAGGAATAACACTTCATCAGTGCTTCTCCAGGCTGCAGCTGCCGGTTCTCCCTTTCCATTGCTCCTCAGGACATGGAAAACCTTTCTGGGGCAAAGCCTCTGGCTTTATCCAGGCACTGGCAAGCCTCACTCAGCAGTGGGGTGGCCAGGAGAGTCATAGAATCACAGACTCACAGGGGTGGGAAGGGACCTCCAGAGCCCATGGGGTCCAACCCCCTGCCAAAGCAGGGTCCCTAGGACAGGGCACACAGGGCGGTGTCCAGACAGGGCTGGAATCTCTCCAGAGAAGGAGACTCCACACCCCCTGGGCAGCCTGGCCCAGGGCTCCCTCACCCTCACTGGGAAGAAGTTCTTCCCCACATTGGGGGGGAACTCCCTGTGCTCCAACTTGAGCCCATCACCCCTTGTCCTGTCCCCACAGACACTGAGCAGAGGCTGCCCATGGCCCCCTGCATCCCATGCTTAAGATAATTATAAACATTAATCAGGTCCCCCCTTAGTCTTCTTCTCTCCAGGCTGAACAGCCCCAGCTCCCTCAGCCTTTCCTCACAGGGGAGATGCTCCAGGCCCTTCAGCATCTCCAGAGCCTCCTCTGGACTCTCTCCAGGAGATCCCTGTCCCTTTTATCCCAGGGAGCCCAGCACTGGACACAACACTCCAGGTGGGGCCTGAGCAGGGCAGAGCAGAGGGGGAGGATCCCCTCCTGTCACCTGCTGCCCACACTCCTCCTGATGCCCCCAGGATCCCATTGTCTCTCTCAGCCCCAGGACACACTGCTGGCTCATGGCCACCCTGTCCCCCACCAGCACCCCCAGGTCCTTCTCCACAGAGCTCCTCTCCAGCAGCTCCCCCCAGCCTGTCCTGATCCCAGCAGTTCTTCCTTCCCAGGGGCCAGACTCTCCACTGGCTGGTGTGGAACCTCCTCTGGTCTCTCCCTTCCCAGCCCAAAGGTCGCAGCCAAACTGCCGGGTACCGGATGCCGCAGCACCGGGTCCAGCATCCCGCCCGGCAGCTACTGCCCCGCCAGCCCGGTACCTACAAAGAGGGACCCCAAAACGTCTCGCAGAGCCTGTTTTGCACCCCTTACCCCAGCCTGACGTTTACCAGCTGCTCCGGTAATCGGTTTTTTAGCCCCATCAAGCGTCTGCCTAGTGAACTGCACTGTTGGGTCCCTGGCCCCCGGTTGGGGCAGCGCTTGGCCCCCTCCCCCACCCCCCCCACCCCCATGTCGCACGCGGGATTTTAGGCAACCCCCCCCCTGCTCTTGGTACCTCCAAAGCCAGGATTTTCCAGGGAAAAATTCCCGGCAGACGTGGCCCCATCTGCTCTCCAATTGGAATCATCCCCACACACACCCCCCGGGTGTGAGGGAAGGGAAGGGGGGGCTCTGTAGGAGTTGATTTGCTCCTGGGGGACCCTAAACATCCCCGTACAATGTCTCTCAGCACCCAGACACGTCACTGCGGGGGGTGAGGGTGGCATTGGGTTCACTGATGCCTAATATGGGGCAGCTCAGCCTTTCCTCAGGGCTCTGAGATTCCCTAGGGATGGTAGGAGGGGGGAGCTGATGAAATCCCCTTACTCCTCCCTCTGGGCACAGAGTATCTCCAGGAGATGTTTCCTCTTGTCCTACAAGATGTGTTGAAGAAAACCCAGACCTCCTTCCATCAGAATGGGGGTGACACTCTTAGCTTTCAAGTCCCTAAACCTAAAGTGATGGATCCCACCACTTCAGCACCTGATTTTATCCTTCTCTGAACGATTTAAGGTTGAAATGGGAAGATTCCCATGGAGAAACATGACTCTGATTTATTTTCTGGGGTTTTATTTTCCCCATTGCAGGAGCCTGAACATCTTGAGTCTGTTCCAGCATCTCAGGGATGCTGCTGGGAAGAGATGTGCCCCCCCCACACACAGCTCCTGTTTCAGAAGGGCTGGGAGGCCAGGCTGAGTCACCCTGTGCACAGACAGAGCTGCAGCTAGAGCCTGGGACAGGAATGAAACATGTCTGGCTGTCCTTTGCAGCCACATCCCAGCTGTGAGTCACATCCTCTGGCTCTGCACTTTCAACCCCACAGGCTGTGTTTTGGGCAAGGTCACTGCAGCTCCTTGCCCAGCCAGGGACATGCATGGTGGTGCCTTGGCTGAGTTATTTTCACCAGGCTTTGACCTGAGCACTGATTTATCTTCACTGCTGGTTCCCCAAAAGGACATTGAGCCTGGCTGTGAGCTGCCTTTGCCATGGGCTCAGTCTAACTTGTCCCTCCACAAGCAAAGCAGGATGTGCAGCTTTCTAAAGGCTGGGAAAATGGGGGAATCCAAATCCTTTCCTGCCAGTATCCTTTTTTTTATCATGTCCCCATCCCCCAGCAGATCCCTCAGGAGATGATTGAGTAGGATGCTGGAGGATGCTGGAGGATGCTCCCTCCTTGGTGGGGAGGGTGCTGGAGGATGCTCCCTCCTTGGTGGGGAGGAGGCAGCGCTGACAGGGACCAAACCCACAAGGCAATTCCCCTCTCCCCTTGCCAGCAGCACAGCTGGAGCAGCAAATGCTCTGCTGGGGGTGGGATTTGCTGTGGGATTTGGGTGTGGGTCCTGCTAGGGCTCCTTTGTGGGTCCACAGGATAAGGATGGCACCAGAGGGCTGTGCGAGCGTTGGTGGGGCACATCCTCATGGGCAAGCAGCAGAGCATCAGCTACAGAGCTGCTGCTCCCAGAGCTATTTCTGACAGTGTCTTCCAGCCTTGGGGCTTTTCCACGTGTCTGTGATCTCCCACGGGGCTGGGGAAGAGGATACAGGCAGAACCTGGCTCAGCAGGCTGCCCTGGGGAGGTATTGGACTCTGGTAGCTTCCACCACCAAGCAATCCCAGCACTGAGCCTGGGGAAATCTCTCCAAGGCCCAAAGCAGCAGAGTGTGTGTCCCAGCTGGGAATGCAAGAGGAGGTGGAAGGGTGATTTTTCCCTCTTACAAACAGGGTTGGAGGCACGTGCTGTTCCCCTGCAGCACCTTGAGGCTATCCAGCAGCCAACCTGCACCCCCAAGCTTGTGCTTTGTGAGCCCTTTCAGCAGGTCCTGATGGTTTTGGAATCCTTCGGGGGCAGTTGGGACTTGGGGTCTCTTTTGTCATCTCTGCACAAAGTCACTTTGCCCAGCTTTAAGCTATTCATCAGAGATAAATGCCTCCTCCTCCTCCTCCTCCTCCTCTTCCTCCTCAGGGGCTGGATGTTCAGGTTGTGAGAAGCCCAACAAATAAGGAATCCAGGGATGTGGCCCAAAAAGGAAAGGAAAAGCTTGAGGTCCCCATGGGTTTAGTGTGGGGCTGGCAGCCAGCAAAGCTGCTTCCTCACTGAAGGGAGGCAAAATGAAGCAGTTTTCCTTGGCTGGCCTCTTCTCCTGCCCCCACACATGCCAGGACAGGAGGGTCAGGCAGGGCCACCCTGGCTCACTGCCCACAGATCTGAAATGACCCATCCCCACTGCTGCCCTGTGGGTCTGGTTGCTTTCACCCATGGCTTTTAGCATCCATCCTCTCCCAGTCCTTGCAAAGTCCCTGCAACAGGGGATGCTTGGAGATGAGCCGGTCCCCAAAGCAGGCAGGGATAAGGATGCTTTGAGGATGCTTCTCTGGGAGGCCAAGTTTCCCAAGATGGCACTGTGGTGTCTTTTTATAAGCTATCACAGCCAGCAGAAAGGAAGAGGGGGGGGGGGAAATAAATAAATAAATAGATAAATACAGCTCCTAAGGTGCTCCTGGTGCAACTGCACAGGGCAAACATTTGACGTGCTGAATCAATGAGCAGGAGGGAGAGGAGACGTCAGGCTCTTGCACCAGGGAGCTCTGACTCATGTTCAAGCAGCACTTCAGGCACCTTTCCCTGCAGGCAGCTGCCAAATGTCCCTGTCCCTGAGCGTGGCACACAGAGGAGGGAGCGTGTCCCCACCTCCTCTGCTCCCAGCCAGGCATCCTTGAGCTGCCCTAGCACCCAGGAGTGCAATTAAAATGCTGTGGGGAGGGCTGGGGCAGCCTGGTGGGTGGTGGTAAAGGTGGGGGTGTCTGGGTGGGTGCTCCTGGGGTGCACCCACTGGCTTGTGACCCACCTCCCCTCTGTTTCTTAGGGATGCTGAGCTGTGATCCAGTCATTTCCCAGCCTTAGCTGTGCTCAGGATGCTCTTACAGACCAAACGCCCCATCTGCTCTGCAGCCTCTGTGGTGGTTTCACCTCTGAGTCAGGTTTCAGGAGAAAATATGGGGCCATTCCCCCTTTCCCCCTGCTTCCCCATGGGCATGTTAAGCTTGTGCTAAAGCAGCAGTGTTTTTCTGGCTGGTTACTCGTGGTGGCTGGGCTGGAAAGCTCAGTCCTGCAGTGAGAGGCTCAGCTGAGCACTGAGGTTTCCCTGCCCCTCTGCTCAGAGCTTTGGGGGAAAAGCAGAAGATGTGAGCCCAGCTCTTGTTTCCCATCAGAGCAGGGTCCAGCAGAGGCTCTGGAGATGCTGAAGGGCCTGGAGCATCTCCCCTGTGAGGAAAGGCTGAGGGAGCTGGGGCTGTTCAGCCTGGAGAGAAGAGACTGAGAGGGGATCTGATCCCTGGGGATCAAGAGCTGAAGGGTGGGACACAGGGGGACATGGGCAGCCCCTTCTCAGTGTCTGTGGGGACAGGACAAGGGGTGATGGGCTCAAGTTGGAGCACAGGGAGTTCCACCTCAATCTGGGGAAGAACTTCTTCCCAGTGAGGGTGAGGGAGCCCTGGGCCAGGCTGCCCAGGGGGTGTGGAGTCTCCTTCTCTGGAGAGATTCCAGCCCTGTCTGGACACCGCCCTGTGTGCCCTGTCCTAGGGACCCTGCTTTGGCAGGGGGTTGGACCCCATGGGCTCTGGAGGGCCCTTCCCAACCCTACAGCTCTGTGATGCTGTGATTCTGTGTGTGCATGGGGTGGGAGGGAGACCTGCAACTCCATCCCCAGCACAATAAACCTCTGCTTCAGGTACCATGCTGCTTTGGGTAGGATCCTGCTTTGGGTAGGGTGCTGCTTTGGGTACCATGCTGCTTTGGGTAGGATGCTGCTTTGGGTATGATGCTGCCTTGGGTGTGATGCTGCTTTGGGTACCATACTTATTTGGGTAGGATGCTGCCATGGGTATGATGCTGCTTTGGGTACCATGCTGCCTCATGTACCATGCTACTTGGGTAGCCTGCTGCCTAGGACATGATGTTGCTTTGGGTGCCATACTTCTCTGGGTAGGATGCTGCTTTGGGTATGATGCTGCCATGGGTAGGATGCTGCCATGGGTACGATCCTGCCATGGGTACCATATTGCCATGGGTATGATGCTGCCATGGGTATGATGCTGCCATGGGTACCATGCTGCCATGGGTATGATGCTGCCATGGGTATGATGCTGCCATGGGTACCATGCTGCCATGGGTACCATGCTGCCATGGGTATGATGCTGCCATGGGTATGATGCTGCCATGGGTATGATGCTGCCATGGGTACCATGCTGCCATGGGTATGATGCTGCCATGGGTATGATGCTGCCATGGGTATGATGCTGCCATGGGTACCATGCTGCCATGGGTACCATGCTGCCATGGGTACCATGCTGCTTTGGGTCCCATGCTGCCTCACGTCCTCCTGCCACAGCTGAGCCATGCTGGTGCTGCAGCAGGGACAGGCTGTCCCAACCCAGTGCTCACTGCCTGCCTGGAGGAGGGACAGCTTGTTCCTCTGAGGACAGGCAGTATTTTATGATGTGCTTTGACTTTGTTGGGGGGGGGAGGAGTGTTTTTACCAGCCTGTGTGTGACTGTGAATCGTTCTCCCCCACCAATTCCATCCTGAGGTTTGTGGATAGGAAAAGCCCACATGTCTCTTTCTTCCTTTTTAATTGCCATGATTTGTCCAGCCCTTACCTGCAGTCAGGAGCATGGCTTGGCTTTCAGCTCCCTCCTTGGATTTATTTTGGATTCCATGCTGCATAGGAAAAAAAAAACCCACCCCCCACCACACACACACACACACACACACAACACCCCAACCAACCCCCAAACTGCTTGTGCTGTGTGCCCTGGACGTGCATCCCTCCCAGGGGTAATTTTTTTCCCCTTGCTGGAGTAATTTCCTTGCCCCCCAGTGGGATTTGTCTGGTGAATAAAGCTATGTGGGGAATCAGGAGCCTAAAAACCACAGCCTGGGAAATTTATGCAGAGGAGGGAAGGAGGGAGATTGCTCCTAGCAGGAGGAACAGCGGGGCTGATTGCTGTTCTCATTGCAGGCAGAGGGCTGGGCTGGTGCTAATTAGCAGGCACTGGATGGAGGGCAGAGTGCAATAGCTTATAAATTGCCTTGGAGCAGAGGTTGATGCCTCCTGCCCTGGATGCTGGGTGCCTGAGGGGTTGGGAGTGGTTCCCTGCATGGGTGTGGGGTGTTTGGTTGGGGGTCTTGCCCCCTTCCCCCCCCCCTTGCTTCAGTTTTCCAGCATCTTGGAGCCTGGGATGCTTTTTCCTACCCTTGGGTAGCAGCAGCTGAGCTGGGGCTGCTCTGCTCACCCTGCATCTGGGGTGGGAGGAGGGGGGGTAAGGCTGTGAAGATGAGGGTTTGAGCAAGCTGTGGGAGGTCAGAAAAGGGAAGAGTTGAGGGAAATGCTCGGAGGAGGCTGGAAGCTGAAGTGTTTGTGGCAGGAAAAGGTAAAGGGGGGGGGTGGTTTTCACTGGGAAAGCACTGGGAGCAGCCTGGGCTGGCCTCTCAGCTGGGAGCACAGGGCACAAAGCAAAACAGACCTGGGGAAGGGATGAGGACTCATCCCAGCTGGGAGCAGAGGGCACAAAGCAGCACAGACCTGGGGAAGGGATGAGGACTCATCCCACCCCCATCCTCCTCCCACAGTCACAATGATGCCCCCATCCCTGGGGTACCCCTGGGACCTGCTCCCTACCACTCTCCTCCTGTGGCACCCCTGGGACCTGCTCCCTACAGTCTCCTCCTGTGGCCTGGGAACACCCCCCCAGCACTCAGGAGCACCTCCACCCCCCTCCAAACCCTGACACCCACCAGTCTCCTCCTGTGGCCTGGGAACACCCCCCCAGCACTCAGGAGCACCTCCACCCCCCTCCAAACCCTGACACCCACCCAGCAAGCTGCGTGTCCCCAGGCAGAGCCCCCTGGGGACCTCCCTACCAGCCTCCCCACCCCAGGTGTGGCCTTGGTGGGTTTTATTTTGCTCAGGGAAGGGAGGGGAGGGGGAAGCCACCATCTTCTGAACCAAGAGCGTGTCTCATCTCCTGCTCCCTCCCCGTGCAATTAAGTCGATTCCCTCCCCTCGTTTCCTGCAGAGGTTTAATTAAAATCCATTGTTCTCCTCACCAATTATTTGCTCTGTCCCCCGGATAACCTCTGTGCAGTGACTGCCTGGAGGGGGGGGGGGCTTTTATTAGTGGGTTTGGGTTTTTTTTCCCCTCTTTTCTCTCTCTCTTTTGCTTTCCTCTGGTGGATGAGGGGGTTTTCCTGCTCCCCCTTCCCCCAAAAACATCCCCCTTGGCATCTCCTGCTGGGGAAGGATGGGGAGCGTGGTAGTTGTGCATGTGAGCAAGGGGGTTGAAGTATCCCCACGGTGCTGGAGCAGGGGGAGGTTTATGGTGCTCTGTGCTTTCCCCCTCCCCCCCCCCTTCCCCCATCATCATCATCATCATCTCCTCCTCCTTGAAGCAGCTGAAACAACAAGACCTTGTTGACTGGCCTCTTGAGCTCCCCAGCACTCAGCAGCTGCTGCTCCAGCAGGTGATAATTGAAACCGGGAGCAAACCTGGATGGCCTCAGGGGTTGAGATGCAGTTCAGGGCTTCATCCTGCAGCCACCCCCCCCCTCCCACCCCAAACTCACCCTTTCCCAGCCACCACAGCTCAATGGGGAGCTGCTGGAGCTGGGTGCTTGGGGGTGATGCTCTGCTCCCAAAGGAGATGGGTGGTGGGGTTGGGAGCTGCAGTATTGCAAGGTCATCCCTCCTTCCAGGAGGGATTTTTGGGAGGATGGGAGGAGGGAGGGGGGTCGGCTCTTTCTAAAAATAACCCCGGCACAGGACTGAAATAACAAAGCTGCTCTCAGCCGGCGCTGTGCTTGAACCCCGGCCAAGGCAGCTGCTGCCGGGCTGCCGGCGGCCCCTGGCTGTGCTGCGCAGCTGGCCGGGGGGGGGGGGGGTTGGGGTACCCGCTGGTGGTGTGTGCGCCCCCCCCCCCCCCCTCCCTCCCTCCCTCTCTCTCAGCGGGGGAAAGGAGGCGAGCATGGGATGCAGGATGCTTTTGAGCCGTGCTGATGGGCAGCCCTGAGATGCGCTTTGGGAAGTGAAAGGAGAGGGGTGGGGTGGTGGTGGTGTGTATGGGGGGGGGTTCAACCCCTTCCCCCAGCCCCTCGGAGCTGGGTTTTGGGAGAGGGACATGGCTGTGTGGGTTCAAACAGGTCAGGTTTGGAGGGCAAGCAGGACCTGCGCCTTGCCTGGGGCTGTTGGGAGATGCTCCCAGGGAGCCTCTGCAGGTCACTTGGTGTCATCTCCTCCTGCAAGGTCTTGCTAAACACCCCCCCCCCCTTGCTCTGCCCCCCTCCCAGCAGCTCTTCCCCTGTTCCTGGCTCCCTTGCAGGGGCTCTGGCAAGTGTCATCTTCGTGGTGGTGCCACAAACTGGGCTTTGCTTGCTCACTGATGGTCTGGGCTCTGTGCAGCTCCAGGCTGCAAACTCTGTCCCCATCCCCACAGGGGTTCCCTGGTCTTGGGGCTGTTTCACCTGTGACATCCCAGGGGATGGTACCAGTCTGTGATGAGGTGCTGGGAGGTCCATCCCTACCTCTGGAGCAGCATCCTCTGTGGTGAGGGTTGCACCTTCTCCTCTTCCCTCCTGCAGCCCAGGAAGGCAGCAGCTGGCTCCAGCCCAGGATGCTTCATCACAGGCAGGGATGGGGCCAAGTGTCTGCCAGGGTTGGGCTCTGTGGGAGGAGGAGGAGGTGGCTTTGCACCTCTGGAGCTGTTGGAGAGGAGCCCAGGCTCTCTGGGCTCCAAACCTCCCCAGCTCACCCAGCATCCCCAGAGCAGGAGGGGATGGGGAAAGGCTGTCTGGCTGAAGGCATCAGTGCCTTTGGTGGGGGTGGGTTTTGGGAAGGGGCTAGGGAGAAAAATGCCAGCCACTCTGCCATGCCCTCAGCTTTGGGACCACTGGTGCCAAACATTCCCAATCCCTGTCAGTGAATGATCCCCCCAGGTGCTTTGGGTGACCCCCCCCCCCACCCCCTCCCCATCACACTCCTATCAAGACATCCCTTAGCAAAAGGAACAGGCTCACATCCTCTCCTCAAGGTCATGTCTCCACTGCTGGAGCTAATTACTGCTAATTACTGCTTGGAGACAAGCCTCAGCCCCTGGGGTTGTGCTGGGAAATCAGCACCAGTTTGGTGCTTCATCCCAGGACCCACAGATGAAGTTCAGCTTCGTGATGCTGGAGGAGGGAGGAAATTGAGCCCAGTGTGGTGTTTCCCCCCCGCCCCCCCAGGGAATCTTCCTCTGGCAGCCTTGGGGAACCAGCACAAGTACCAGCAAGAGCAGCCAAACCCAGACTCACCAGAAACTGGACTGGCTGCTGCAGTGGTTTGTGGCCCTGGAGTGATGGGGAGCTGTGGGTGCTCCTTGTAGGGCTGAGGGATGCAGGGTGGGAGGAAGAAACCAGGAATAACCCCACAGTTGGTGGGGAGAGCTGGAGAGAAGGAAGGCCAGGCTGGTGTTTTCATGTTCTTTGGGGTGATGTGAGGGGTTAAGGCTGCTCTCCCCAGGGGTGGTGGGGTTTGTTGGCATCTACAAGGAGCTGGTTGTTTGGGAACCTCTGCTCTGGGAGGTTTCAGCCCTGAGGAGCCATCCCTGATAGGTGTAGGCTGAAATTGCTCCTAAACTGTGGAGATGAGCTGCCCTTTGGGGCTCTGGAGATATCCACCCACCTAGAACATCTGCTGGGTGCTGTGTTAGAGCCCAGCAGTGCTGAGCTCCCCTCTTCTCCCCACCCACCTTTCCAAGTGATGGAACTAGGAGTGGTTTCCAGTCTAACTGCAGCCCTGGAGTGGGGTTAATGACTTCACCTCCTTGCAGGGCTGGGAATTCCTACTCCAAAGCTGGGAATTCCCAGCCCTGCAAGGAGGTGAAGTCCTTTATTTCCTACCCCTCTGGAGCCAGGGTACAGCAGTACCCTGGGTACCACAGCATCACTCCGTGCATCCCTCCTTGCACCCACCAGTGGGCATCCTTCAAGGGAAGGGTCCAAACCTGCCCCACTACCAGCTTGAACCCACAGGACCTCCCCATCCAGACCTACAGGGCTGATTTTTGGGGAGGGGAGGAAAATGCTGAGCATCACTTGATGAGCTGTTGGCATTGAAGTTGGGCCAAGCCAATGCATGGACCTCATGGTCCTGTGAGGTCTGGCTCTGTTCCACCCAGCCAGGCAGCAGAGAGTCCTCCTCTGTACCCACCATTTTACATTTTCTCTTGGTTGTTTTTTTTGTAGGTTTTATTTATTTTTTAGGCTTAAAATCCATACTCCTGCCTGCTCCTGCCTTTATATGTATGTGCTTTATAATTGAAAACTCTCAGCTGTGCTCTTCTCCCAAGGCTTCAAAGCAGCAGGGGGAAATTGAGCTGATATCTCTGCTGCTGAAGTGAGAATTTGAAGGAAAACTTCAGTTTTCTTCTGCAAAGCAGGGAAGTAGGTTCCTGGGGGCCCCAGCCAAAAAAGAAAATAAGCAGCCTGCTGTGATTTTTTTTTTTTTTTTTACCTTGCAGGGGCTTGTTGGGAGCAAGCCCTGGCTCTGCAGTGGGATGGGGTGAAGGAGGAGGTCTTTTCACAGAACCACAGAGTGGTGTGGGTTGAAAGGGACCCTAAGGATCCCTGGAGAGGTGCTGCAAAGCCTGGGGGTGCCCAAGGAAGGGCTGTTCCTGCAGCAAAACCTCCATCCATCCTGTAGTTCCCTGTGCTGGGTGCCTCCAGGAGCTGGGAGGAGGAGGGGTGGGGGTGGATGTAGGTCACCGTGTCACAGAATCACACAGAATCCCAGCCTGGACTGGGTTGGGAGGGACCCCAAGGAGCACAGAGCTCCAACCCCCTGCTACAGGCAGGGACACCAACCTCCAGGCCTGGAGCTACACAAGGGTGCCCAGGGCCCCAGCCAACCTGGCCTTCAACACCCCCAGGGACGGGGCACCCACCCCCTCTCTGGGCAGCCCCTTCCAGCCCCTCCCCACTCTCTCTGCACAGAACTTCCCCCTAAGATCTCCTCTCCCCCTTCCCTCCTCCAGCTTCACTCCAGCCCCCTTGTCCTGCCAGGCTCTGCCCTTGAACAAGCTGATTCCCCTCCTGTTCCTCTGCTCCCTTCAGGGACTGGCAGGCTGCACTGAGGTCCCCCCACAGCCTTCTCTTCTCTTCTCCAGGCTGACCCAGCCCAGCTCCCTCAGCCTCTCTCCAGAGGGGAGCTGCTCCAGCCCTCTGAGCATCTTTCTGGAGCATGTCACATGTTTCAGGTGCTGTGTAATGGCAGTGTGATCTCCTGATGGTTTTTTGGGGTGGGGAGAGGGGATTGAGCATCATCTGGGCTTCAAGCATCCCCAGGGATGCTCGGTCCCCTCCTGCAAGGAGGCTCAGCAGCCTGGGGATGAGGCAGGAGCCCAGTGATGAGTGGAGTGATGCTCTGTGCTCAGCAGGGTCTGGGTGACTCCAGACATCCAGGTGTGCCCCAGCCAGGTGCTTTCCTGCAGCATTGAGCTGTCCTCCACCCTCTTTGGCACCCTGCTCTTCCCTGGTGGCCCAGGACCTCGTGCTGGCTGCTGTTGTCACCTGCAGCAGGGAATGGTGATGTTGGTGTTGAGCAGAAGCTGAACACATCATCATGAGCATCTGCTCCTGGGCTTGGGGCTTTTGGGGCACCCAAAGGAGGTGTGAAGGAGGGGTTCCATCACTGATGATGCAGGACAGGACTTGTCCATCCCCCCCCTTACCCTGGTTCAGGGTCCCCTTCAGAGGGACCAAGCCCATGAGATGCAGGGAGAAGGCACCTGAGGGATGCTGCATGAGCCAGGGTCCTGCCACCACTGTGGAGTGTTGTCAGGGGGGGAGGGGGCTCTGTGGGGGGTGATGTGGCCCCGTGGGAGCGTTTCCTTGCATCCCCCAGTGGGGTTGATGTCTCAGCCCAGGGATCCCTTCCCCCCCTGAGGGAAGGAGGGAGCCCTGTGGGTTCCTCTCCTGTGTCATGGGTTGGGGTGGTTTGGTTTTAATTGCCAGACAAAAGGCCACGTGCGGGGGGGGGTGGGGTGAAGGGAGGGAGGAGGGGTGGGGGTGAGCCTGCCTTTCCCAGCACTGCTTTTGTCTTCTGCCTTCATGGGAAGAGCAGAGAGAGAGATGAACAGGGTGATCCCTGAGGTGGTGGTGATGGAGAGGAGGGGGGGGACCCATTCCCTAACCTATCCCTGAGGCCACCTTCCCCCCACCCCATTCCCATGGGAGAACCCAAACCCCCAGAGTACCAGCTGCCCCCCCTGGGGAAGCAGGGCCAAGGGGGAGCAGCTGCTGGCTGTGGGTTTGCACCAGGGGCAGGTGTGCCTATGGTTTGTGCTCTCCTCAGCTTGCTTTTCCCTCTTTATAGGGGGGGGGGAAAGAGGGGTTGAAGGGGGAGGTTCCCCCCCTTTTAATCCCCTCAAAACAAAGCAAACAAGGGCCAGCTGCACCCAGCAGAGCATCCATCCTCCAGCCAGCCCCTCACTCACCACATCTCAGCTTTGCAGGTGATTCCTTTCCCAACCCCTTCTCCTCCCCAAACCCTTTCTCTTACCCCAGGGAGGGGAAGGGGCTTCCAGGAGGGTTCAAGGTGGGGATGGAGCAAAGCTGGGGATTTTAGGGTGGGGGTGAGGGGAGCAGCTCCCCTTGGGGCTGCCCAGCAAAGGGCTGGGTGGCTATTTATGGGCTGAAAAAGCAGGAAAACTATCCCAGGGCTGCAATAAACACCTTCCCAGCCAAGGTCCCTGCCTGTTTTCTCTCTGGTTTGGCTCAGAGAGGAAGATTTCTTTTGTTTGCTGCTTGAAATTTGTTTCCCTCTCTTTATTTTTATTTTTTCTTGCTTGGTTCCTCTCTTCTTTGGGGAAATTTAAAGATAAGACCCCCCACACACATATACACACCCCCCACCCCAAGCCCAGCCTGGCTTCCCCCCTCTCCCATGTGGCTCTGGGCCCCTGGAGGTGCCACCCTTGAAGTAGGGAATTCAAAGCCCTCTTCTCCCCCCCCACCCCACTCCTTACAGACCTGCAAGGCTTTTGTACCCCCTGGATGAGCCTTGATGTTAAAAAAGGTAATAATTAATTAAGAAAAAGCCCAAAAATTGAGCTGAGGAGGAGATTTCCCCACTGATGGGGCAGGTGGCTGGATCCTTTCCCTATTTTAAGGAAGGAAACTGGTTGAAGCCCAGTTTGGGAGCCCCTGTGTTGGCTGGGCTGTCCCTGGGTGTCCCTTTCCTCAGCTTGCAGACCTTCCTCCACCCACCAGCTGCTGCATCATCTCATCACCCTGGGATGCAAAGTGCATCAAGCCAAAGAAACCAGGGGGAAGTGATGGGAGCATCCCAGTGAGGGACCTGCAGCATCCCAGTGAGGGACCTGCAGCATCCCATGCTTGCAGCAGGCTGGAGGGGTGGTGACAGGGGGACCCCCACACACACACACAGATGTTATTAGGAATTGAGACCCACATTTTGGGACAGCTCTGCACACACAATGCAGCAGCAGTGGTGAAGGACCACAAGCACCCAGAGCTGGTGGGACTGGGGCAGCTCCTGGCTCTCCTCACAGCTGGACTGGGATGCTCAGGGGGTCTGGCAGGGGGTGCAACCCTCTGTTTGTTGATGGTAAAGCTGGGTTTACTCTCTTGTTTTCCCCTCCACAGCTTGTGGCAAGCACAGTGTGCTCCTCAGCCTGGGTCTCACCTCCCAACCAAGGTGCTCCCAAGGATGGGTTCTGCCCAGCCAGGTAGGGATGGACCAAAGGCACTGGAGAAAGCCTGCCAACTGAACAGCCTGTTTAATCACCAGCCTGCAGCTTTACTGCCCAAATATTTGGTGTGAGAGACTTCCAAGCAGCCCTGGCCAGCTCCCTGGGAAGCTTTGCACCCCTCCAAGGTTTTAAAGCCACCTCTGAAGGGACCAGGAGCAGCATCAATGTGGGGTGATGAGGTGTTGGGCAGGGTGCTGCAGCCACCTCCTGTGGCAGAGGCAGGGGGGACCCTGGGGATGGGATTTTCTCTTTCTTCCCTCTCCCCCCAGGAGCCAGGCTGTGCCAGCTGGCACCTCCAGGCTCCCTTCCTGACAGAGGAGCAGCGTTTGCCCATCCATTCCCTGGCTCCAGGGCTGGTGCCAAGTGGCAGGGGGGAGGGTCTGAGCTGGTGCACCCTGGAATTAACCAGTCAGCCCCAGTGGGAGCTGATGGGCTGACTGCACCAGGGCAGTGATGGGGCAGCAGTGTGTCTGCAGGGGCAGCACCTCCCTTGGGGTGCTGGATGGGATGGGGCAGGGCACTGTACCCCTCACTGTTTCCCTAAAAGCCACCTGGGAGCTACAGAGCTGCTCCTGGCCCCAGCAACCAGCTGGGCTCCCCACAACTGGGGAGCAACTGGGCTCAAGCTGTGCACAGCACGTGCAATGAGGATGCCAGGTCTCAGCACAGCAGCAGCCATGGGGAAGGCTCACCAGGGTGTTTTGCTGGGCTGGCTGCACTCAGAGCTCTGGTTTTGCCCCTGCACCAAGTGGATACCTGCACTTGCCAAATGTCAGGGGCTGCACTTGGGCTGGAGGAATCCCAGCCATGGATAGAGCCTGGGAGAGGAGCTCCTGGAGAGCAGCCCTGCTGAGAAGGACCTGGGGGTCAGGGAGGGTCAGAGACCCCACATGAGCCAGTAGAGTGCTGGTGCAGCTGGGAAGGGTGATGGGACCCTGGGCTCCATCAGCAGAGGGGTGGCAGCAGGGACAGGGAGGGGATTGTCCCTCTCTGCTCTGCCCTGGGAGGCCCCAGCTGGAGTCCTGTGTCCAGAGCTGGGGCCCCAGGACAAGGAAGATGTGGGGCTGTTGGAGAGGGGTCAGAGGAGCCATGGAGATGCTCAGAGGGCTGGAGCAGCTCCCCTCTGGAGAGAGGCTGAGGGAGCTGGGCTGGGTCAGCCTGGAGAAGAGAAGAGAAGGCTGTGGGGGGACCTCAGTGCAGCCTGCCAGTCCCTGAAGGGAGCAGAGGAACAGGAGGGGAATCAGCTTGTTCAAGGGCAGAGCCTGGCAGGACAAGGGGGCTGGAGTGAAGCTGGAGGAGGGAAGGGGGAGAGGAGATCTTAGGGGGAAGTTCTTTGCAGAGAGAGTGGTGAGGGGCTGGCAGGGGCTGCCCAGAGAGGGGGTGGGTGCCCCGTCCCTGGGGGTGTTGAAGGCCAGGTTGGCTGGGGCCCTGGGCACCCTTGTGTAGCTCCAGGCCTGGAGGTTGGTGACCCTGCCTGTGGCAGGGGGTTGGAGCTCTGTGACCCTTGGGGTCCCTCCCAACCCAGCCCAGGCTGGGATTCTGTGTGATTCTGTGACATGGTGACCTACATCCACCCCCACCCCTCCACCCAGCTCCTGGAGGCACCCAGCACAGGGAAGTGCAGGATGGATGGAGGTTTTGCTGCAGGAACAGCCCTTCCTTGGGCATCCCCAGGTTTTGCAGCACCTCTCCAGTGAGCCACAGCCTCCATGGGGGGAGCTGGTGCTGCCGGGAGCCAGCCAGACCTCAGAGCCCAGCCCAGGAGGCTGGGGAGGGTTTGCCTTGGCAGAGCAGCGAGGGGAACAGCTTGCAGCAGCCTCTCTCCCCCTCCGAGCTCCTGCTGGGGTGCGTTCCCTAACCTTTCCTGCCTCCGTTCCACTCCTGCGTTTCTCTCTCTCTCTCTCTCCTTCCCCCCCCCCCCCCCCCCCCCCCCCTTCTCCCTCCCTCCCTCCTTTCCCCTAACTGTAAATGCGCCATAAAAATGGATCAAATTGCTTAAATCACTGTCATTAAATCAGTGTGAGTCCCCCCTCCACCCCTGTGCTCCAAGCCTGGCACAGAACATTTGTTCCAAAGGCTGAACAGCCGTCTTATTGCTCTGAAAGCACATTTGCTGCTTGATGGAAGGAGGAGAGGGGGAGAAAAACAGCCTGTGAGGGAAGGAGGAGGAGGGGGGAAACCACCAGAGGCTGTTTCTCCTTGGACACAGGGAGGTGGAGTGCTGGGGAGTGTGGGGGAAAGGAGAGGGGGGGTGTATCCTGCATGCTGGGTCTTCCTGGCTTGGCAGGTGCTGGGGTGGTAGGGTTCAGGGATTGGGTTGTGATGCTGGAGTGGGAATGGGGGGTTTGTGCTAAAGGGGATGGTGGAGGGGGGGGGGCAGCACAGACCCCAGACCTCACCCACCCATCCGTCCTCCCCATTCACCCATCCATCCATCCATCCATCCATCCATCCATCCATCCATCCCTCCATCCATCCCCCCTCCATCCATCCATCCCTCCATCCATCCATCCATCCCCCATCCATCCCCCATCCATCCATCCCCCATCCATCCATCCATCCATCCCCCATCCATCCATCCATCCATCCATCCATCCCCCACCCACCCATCCCTGGGGATCAATAGCTGAAGGGTGGGACAGAGGGGGACATGGGCAGCCTCTTCTCAGTGTCTGTGGGGACAGGACAAGGGGTGATGGGCTCAAGTTGGAGCACAGGGAGTTCCCCCCCAATGTGGGGAAGAACTTCTTCCCAGTGAGGGTGAGGGAGCCCTGGGCCAGGCTGCCCAGGGGGTGTGGAGTCTCCTTCTCTGGAGAGATTCCAGCCCTGTCTGGACACCGCCCTGTGTGCCCTGTCCTAGGGACCCTGCTTTGGCAGGGGCTTGGACCCCATGGGCTCTGGGGGTCCCTTCCCACCCCTGTAGTTCAGTGATTCTATGATCACCCCTGAGGGACAAGGAGAAGCTGTCCCTGCAGTTTCCCATGGGAAGGGGAGGGGGGGAGCAGGAGGGGGAGACTCATTAAGCAGCTTCTTACCCTGGGAATAATTAATCTGCAGAGCCCCTGGGGAGGGAGTGGCTGTGTCACCCTCTCCAAGGCAAACCTTGTGACATGGGGGTTCCCCACACATGGGCTCCTCAAGGGCACAGGGAGGGGCCACCTTGGCTCCCCAAAAGCAACACCCAGAGGTGGGCTGAGCCCCCTCCTGACCATGAGTGTGCCATGCCCAGGGAAGGCTGAGCTTCCCCCTCCCCAGTCCCACCCCCTTCCCCCCCCAGGCTCTGGGCAGCCTTTGCAAGCTGGTGTGTTTCTAATCTGGCACAGTGGAAGTTTGGGCAGCTCTCCATCCCTCTGAGCTGTTTTGCATTTCAGCCTGGCTGGCTTTTAGCTACTGCATCCAGGGCAGAGGCAGGAGCAGGGGCTGCCTGTCCCCACAGGCTCTGTGCCAGCACATCCAACCTTCCCACGTTTCCTTGGGATGCTGAGCAAAGATCAGAGCAGCAGCAGGACACTAGGACCCACCAACCCATCCTTCACCTGGCCACGGCCCATGAGCAGCCACCTCTCCATCCCACAGCATCCCCAGGGTCATAGTCTGGCCTTGGAGGCAAGCACTGACCCCATCCTCCTGGGAGATGGACACTCTGGAGACAGGGCCCAGGGCAAGGAGGTGCCACCCCAGCTCAGCAGGGTGGAGGATGCTGGATGGGAAGTGAGTGTGAATCCTTGTGGATGGGGGGATGGATGGATGGGGGATGGATGGATGGGGGATGGATGGATGGGGGATGGGGGATGGATGGATGGATGGATGGATGGGGGATGGATGGATGAATGGGGGATGGATGGAGGGAGGGATGGATGGATGGATGGATGGAGGGATGGATGGATGGAGGGATGGATGGATGGATGGATGGATGGATGGAGGGAGGGAGGGATGGATGGATGGATGGAGGGATGGATGGAGGGAGGGATGGATGGATGGATGGATGGATGGAGGGATGGATGGATGGAGGGATGGATGGAGAGATGGATGGATGGAGGGATGGATGGATGGATGGATGGATGGATGGATGGATGGATGGAGGGATGGATGGAGGGATGGATATCACTGCTTGGGAAGCAGGTGGCCAAGGAGAACAGCAGCCCAGCCATTGGGGATGTCCAAAAGAGGGCTCCTTGCCTGTCTTGAGGAACATCACAGCTCAGGTTCCCACTGCAGACCAGTGTTGCTAGTGATGCCAGCCACCTGCCATGCCTGTTCTTCTAGGGACCCTGCTTTGGCAGGGGTTTGGACCTGATGATCTCTGGTGGTCCCTTCCAACCCCTACAGTTCTGTAAGGGTGGGGGGCTCCTTTCCCTCTCCCCCTCCCCTTCCCTCTCCTCCTCTCCCTTCTCCTTCTCCTTCTCCTTCTCCTTCTCCTTCTCCTTCTCCTTCTCCTTCTCCTTCTCCTTCTCCTTCTCCTTCTCCTTCTCCTTCTCCTTCTCCTTCTCCTTCTCCTCCTTCTCCTTCTCCTTCTCCTTCTCCTTCTCCTTCTCCTTCTCTTCTCCTCCAGGCTGACCCAGCCCAGCTCCCTCATCCTCCCTTCACAGGGGAGCTGCTCCAGCCCTCTGAGCATCTGAGTGGCCCTACACTTCCCCACAGTTTTATTCCCATTTCCCCCTTTATTTCCCTTTCCCCCATTGCCCAGGGGTTCTTGCTGACCATGCCATATGGTCCCTGGGGTCAGCTGGCCTGGCTGTGTCCCCTCCCAGTTCCTTGTCCACCTCCAAGCCCACCTGCTGGGCTTGGCTCTGGGGGAGAGCTGCTGAGCAGTAACAAAGCCATCCCTGTGCTGCCAACAGAGATCCCAGCTGGGTAAAGAAATCAGCTCAACCCCAGCACAGAGGGAAAACCAGGAGGAGATGGGATCTGTTGGGATGGAGATGGGATCTGTTGGGATGGAGATGGGATCTGTTGGGATGGAGATGGGATCTGTTGGGATGGAGAGCTACTGTCTGGGGGTGGGTGGAGATGGGGGTGGGAGGCAGGGTGACCTTGGGAGCCCTGTGGCAGAGGAGGTTGGTTGCACCCCCACCCCCCCGAGGATTGAGATTTGAATTAATTCCTGGAGATTGGATTTATTTCCAGCATGGGACCCGTCTCCCAGTTTGGCCCAGTGTCCCTGCAGGCTCAGCCCACAGAGGACAGCAGTGAGGAAAAGCCCTGCATGAGAGGGGGCATCACTGGGGACCAGAAAGACAAGGGGGATGGGACAACACGGGCGTGCTGAGGCGCTGGAGGCCTGGCTGAGCACCGGCGCATTCAGCGCACATGTGACAGCAAGGAACAGCCCCGTCCCTCCTGCCAGCCGGGTTGCCAGGGGTGGGAGCCGGGCTGTCCCCGCTCTCCCTGTCCCTGGACCAGCAGAGGGCAACAGTGACCTTTGCAACCGGCTGTCCCCAAAAAGTCACCCCCCCCTGCGCGTGGGGAGGGGGGGGGCTGCTCGGCTGGTGCGTCCTGGCTGCAGGGGCTGGGTCTGGGGGCTTCGGGGGGGCCGTGGCAGCGGGTGGGGGAGTTGGTTCTTCCCTGTAAAACATGGGGTTTGCTCATCATCAGTGGTGGGGGTCATGCTTGAGCTGGTGTGGGAACCCCATCGGTGGGCTCCAGGGTGGGGGGCATCACCCATCAGTGGGTGGGGGAAATCAGCCATCAATGGGCTCCAGGGTGGGGGGCATCACCCATCAGTGGGTGGGGAACATCAGCCATCAATGGGCTCCAGGGTGGGGGGCATCACCCATCAGTGGGTGGGGAACATCAGCCATCAATGGGCTCCAGGGTGGGGGGCATCAGCCATCAATGGGCTCCAGGGTGGGGGGCATCAGCCATCAATGGGCTCCAGAGTGGGGGGCATCACCCATCAATGGGCTCTGGGGTGGAATTGTGGTCCTATCGATGTGCTCCAAGGTGGGGAGCAGCTCTCCCAGGGATGGGGGGTGGGATGTGGGGGGTGACAGAGCAGCTCTCCCAGGGATGGGCAGTGGGATGTGGGGGGTTGGAGCAGCTCTCCCAGGGATGGGCAGTGGGATGTGGAGCAGCTCTCCCAGGGATGGGCAGTGGGATGTGGGGGGTTGGAGCAGCTCTCCCAGGGATGGGCAGTGGGATGTGGTGGAGCAGCTCTCCCAGGGATGGGCAGTGGGGTGTGGAGGGTGGTGGAGCAGCTCTCCCAGGGATGGGTGGTGGGATGTGGAGGGTGGTGGAGCAGCTCTCCCAGGGGTGGGCAGTGGGATGTGGTGGAGCAGCTCTCCCAGGGATGGGCAGTGGGATGTGGGGGGTGGTGGAGCATCTCTCCCAGGGATGGGCAGTGGGATGCAGCTGCAGGCAGACCCAGCCTATCTGTATTTTAGAGGCTGAAGCAGGGTGAGCCCCAAGGAACCTGAAACCCCAGCGTGGATGTGAACTGGCAACCCCAGTTCTGGGTGCTGACGCCCTCTGCCCCCACCCAGTCAGAGGGCTGAAGGTGCAAGCTCCCTCCCAGAATAGCTGGGTACCTCAGCCCCCTCCGAGGTCAAAGCCTGGTCCTTACCCATCACATTGACATCCCATCAACACCAGGGAGGGAGAGCCTTCCAGCCTCCCCCCCGGCCGGTGTGAGGGGTGGGCGAGGAAGGGGTGGGGGTGGGGGGGTGTGATGGGGGCCCTTCCATCTCCCCAGGGGCGCAGGAGTCCAATCGGTTTGCTGGGCTGAGTGGGGAACGCTGGAGAGGCTGCTGCTCCCCTGAGGTACGGAGTACCTGGAGTACCTGCCGCTGCCCGAGCCGGGGCTGGGGGGGGGGGGGGGGGGATGCACGGGGGCGGCTGTGTTCCCCCCTCCCCACCCAGGACAGGGGGGGTCACAGCACCTCAAAGGGGCGCTGGAGCCGGGTGGGCTTAGTACAGGGGGACCCAGTGCCCCCCAGCCCCTCTGGCTGGGCAGCTGGAGCGCAGGGGGAGGCGCGGAGCCCTGTGCGGGACGCTCGGGCTGCAGTGCGGGTACCCTGAGCCCAGCCCGTGTGCGGGGCTCCGGCTGGAGTTTAACCCTGCGCCTGCCGAGCCGCTGCTGGGCTGATGGCAGGGCCGCTTTGCACATCCTTATGGCCAGACTGGGGGTGTTGTCCAGACAACCCCCAGCTTTTTTTCCCTTCTTTCATTTTTTCCTCTTTTTAAATTTTTTTCTTTCATTTTTTCCTATTTTTAATTTTTTTCTTTCATTTTTTCCTCTTTTTCTTTTTTTTTAATTTTTCCTTCTTTTTTTTCATTTTTCCCTTTTTTCTTTTTCATTTTTTCCCTTTTGTCTTTTTCATTTTTTCCCTTTTTTCCTTAAAATTTCCCCTTTTTTTCCTTTTTTTTTAAACATTTCTCTTTCCTTTTCCTTTTTTCTTTCATTTCTTTTCTTTTTTCCTTTTTTTCCTTTCATTTTTTCCTTTTTCCCCTTCTTTCATTTTTTGCTCTTTTCCCCTTTTTTTCTTTTTTCTTTCATTTTTTCATCTTTTTTCTTTTTTTCATATTTTTCCCTTTTTCTTTATTTTTTCCTTTTTTCTTTTTTACATTTTTCCCCTTTTTCCTTTTTTTTCTTTCATTTTTTTCTTTTTTCCTTTTTTCTTTCCTTTTTCCCTTTTTTCTTTCATTTTTTCCTTTTTTCCTTTTTTCTTTTTTTCTTTTTTCTTGCATTTTTTCCTCTTTTTCCTTTTTTCCCTTTTTCCCTTTTTCCTTTTTCTTTCCTTTTTCCTTTTTTCTTTATTACATTTTCCCCTCTTTTTCCTTTTTTCTTTCATTTTTCCCTTTTTCCTTTTTCTTTCATTTTTTCCCTCTTTTTCCTTTTTTCACATTTTTCCCTTTCTCTTTCATTTTTTCCATTTTTCTTTATTACATTTCCCCCTCTTTTTTCCTCTTTTCTCCCATTTTTCCTCTTTTCTCCTTTTTATTTTTTCTTTCCTTCTTTTCTTCCATTTTTCCTCTTTTCTTTTTTATTTTTTCTTTCATTTCTTCATTCTTCTTTCCTTTTTTCCTCTTTTTTCTTGCATTCTTCCCTCTTTTTTTCCCTTTTCCCATTCCCCCCCCTCTTTTTCCCCCCTTTCATTTTTTCCACTTTCTTCCTTTTCTTTTTTTCCCCCTTTTTTCTTTTCCCTTCCTCTTTTTTTTTCCCTTCTTCCTTTTCCCTTCTGTCTTTCCTTTCCTTTCATTCCTCTTTACCCCTCCAAACCCTCTCCAGCCTCCTTCCCCTCCCCCAAATTCTAAACCCACCCAAGAAAATACACTGGATTTTGTTTGTTGGTTGGTTTTTTCAAGCCAACCCATTGCCCAGCAGCTACAAACCCCCTGCCTGCCTCTCACCACTCCCAGCTGTTCCACTCCACCCTGAGCACAGAGCATCCCCATCACCCCAGCGGCAGGAGCTGGGTGCTGACTGCGCCCTTGGCCTCCCCTCCCCTTTTAATCTCTGCACTCAAAGGATTTTTGGGGGGGTTTGATTCCCTTTTATTTCCCCACCCAGCTGGGAATCTGCAACCAATTTGTTGTTGCTGTTTGGGAAATGAACCCCAGGGGGGGGGAAAAAGGGGCTGGATGCAGCATGGCCAGGCTCACCCCAGCCCTGCTGTGCCGCCTCCTGCTTACCCCAGCGCCCCCAAAACCATTACAAATACACAAAGAAACCATCTCTTTTCCCTTTGCCCATCCCACTCAGCTTTTTTTTTCTTGGCCCATCTCTCCCCTGCCCTGAAGGAGACGATGAGTTTCACATCTGCTGCTGCATCTGTTTTACCCATCGGGTCCGAGTGTGGTGCTACCTTCAGCTGGGAGCCCTCATGGCAAGCCAGGACTGGAAGGGAAAGAAACTTCCTCAGAGAGCCCTTTGCTCTGGGAGGAATTATGTGTGATGAAACGTGGGGTTATGTGAGCTGCTGGGGGTCCTGCTGGGGCTCCAACCCCTTCAGAGGTGATAAATCCCCCCAGGGATTTCAGGCTCTGAGGAGGGGATGGGGATGCTGGTAGCCCTGAGCCAAGGTTGGGGTTGTGTTTTTTTTCCAGAGCATGGATGGTTTTTTGGGATGGGGAACACTTGGTGAGGCTGCTGGGCTGCTTGGCTCATGAGGACGCTGTGATGTCACTGCAGATTGTGGCCCTGGGTTCATCCCTGGTACAAAACCCATCATCTCCAGGCCTGGGCTCTGCCTTGGATGTGGCTCTTGCCCAAGGGGGATCCTACAGCAGTTAGCAGAAGGGTAAATTAACCCCCCAGCCCTGGGTTAAACCAGGTGAGTCCTGGGTTTGCATGGCTGGGGGTGGCTGGAGGCTGTCCCCAAGCTGTGGTGGCAGGGACTCTGTGTCCCAGGGGACTGCTGGCCATGGACCAGGACCTCCAAGGCAGCAGAACGAGCTCCCTTGGTTTCAGCAGGCCAGTTGCCCATCTGAACAAGCTGCAGTCAAGGTGGGAGGGCTGAGCATCTCCATGGCAGCCAGGAGCAGTGAGCAACATCCCTTCCAGCTGCCTCAGCACCCCTGGGGGGTGACCATGAAACTAGGGTGGCTTTGGCTGGTCTCTCCAACGGTGTGATGCTTCCTTTGTGCTTCTCCTCACCCCGCTGGGCTTCACCCCGTTCCTCCAACCTCCTCAGCTCCAGGCTGGTCCTGCCCAGACCCTGCACCTCTCAGTGGGTTTCCAAATCGTGCCCAGCACCCATCACACGCCTTTGGTTTCCCCTCAGAGGCTGCACCAGCCCTTCCTTTCCCTCTCCCTGCCTGTGCCATAAGCCTTTTCAGGCAAACATTAAAGCCTTTGTCTGGTGGGGAGCGAGGAGCAGAGCATTTAGGAGGAATTAGTGGTTACATTGAAAGGGGAAAATAAGGGCTCCTGGGTTAAATGCACTTTAAATGTCTTAATAATTGCAATTGGCCAACTTGTTCCTCCCTGGAGCCAAAAGCCTGTAATATGGGAAGCTTTTCTCTAATCAAGAGCAGCACTGATACCTTATGTAGGGAGCCACATAGGATGGGGAGGATTATTTCTCAGAGCCCAGCGAGCAGAACTGCCTGTCTGCCATCCCCCCCCAGCCCCCAACCACCCCCCATCCCCCACCCACCACCCACCACCCCCCTCCCACCACCACCAGCCAGTCCTTCTGAACCTACCAGGCCAAGGTTTGGGGATGGCTGCGTGCCACCTTCATCCCAAGTGATGTGTGTGTGTGTCCTGTCCCCCACTGTGGGACCCCCACCCAGCTAGGGGTATCCCTTCCCTCCCTCCCAGGTGTAAACCCCTCCCTCCATTGCTACCCCTCACCATCCCTTGGGGTTGTCCCCTTGCCTGGGAAGCACCGTGAAGCCCTGGCAGCCCCCCTGTCGCTGGCAGGGAGCCTGTTTAGTGCCATCCAGGTGGCTGGTTGAGCCCCCTTCACCCTCCCCACCACCAGCACCGTGCAGACACATCCCGGCTCCCTGGCTCCAGCCGCCTCGCAGCCACGTCATCCATCAGGGATGACAAGCTCCTTTTGCAAGGAGCCTTTGTTGGCACCCTGGGCCGAGCCAGGGAAGGAGGGAGGGAGCTGGAGGAGGTGGGGAGGGAGGGGAAAACCCAGTCTCTCTGGCTCTCTGCAGACCTCCAAGTGGAGAGCATCAGCCCCAGCAAGGAGCAGCCCCCTTTCCCTGCCCAGTGGCTCAGGGAGGGAGGTTAAAAGGTGCAGCTTGGAGGAGGTTAAAAGCAAAGCAGCTTTTAATTTATAACGTGGCCGAAAGAGATACTGTAGCCAAAAGAGATAAAGATGCTGGAATAGCTGGAATTCTCCAGCCTCTGCGACTCCGAAGGGGGAAAGCCGCTGGAATGTGTGCGCCTTGGGGGGTGGGGGGGGGGAGGTTCTGCTCTCTCTGTGTCTGTCTGTGTTCTCCCCCCCGCCCCCTCAGGGTCTCCTCTGCATCCCCTCTGCAAGAGCAAGGGGCTGGCTGGGGGAGCAGCAGAGAGGGAGGAGGGATGGAGGCGGTGATGCTCCCTCCCCCCCCCCCCTCCAACCCTGGGTGTGTGCAGCTCCATCAGGTGCTGAATGGGACCCCCCGGTGAAGGCAGCCTTGGAGGAGCTCACAGGGGAGGGCTGGGGGCCAAAGCACCTCCCAGTTTGGGCTCAGAGCTTGGCCTGAGGTTTCCATGAAGCACAGGCAGGATTGAGGAGGATGGTCCAGGCTGCTCCAGCCCTGGAAAGCAGAGCAGCTTTGCCCCAACAAGATGCAGCTGAAAGGCTGTAAGGATGGATCTGCCCTTTCTCAAGGTCTCCTGCCTCTCCTGCTCCTCTGATCTGTGTAACCTTCAGGCCAGGTTGGTCTTTAGCACCTGGCTGCATCTCTCCAGAGGAGGAGCCCACTCCCCATCTGCTCCCTTCCCTCTCCCCATCTGGTTACAACGGCCCCTTCACAAACCATCCCAGGTCATGGAAGGTGGGAGGAAGGGAAAAGCAACCCCTCGACCCCCCTCTAGAGGGTGGGAAAACTCCCTCAGCAGAGGGTGGAAGCACCCCTATCCCCTCGCTGCCACGCTTGGGTCGGGGGGATGAAGCAAAACAGGGGAGGTTTGAGCTGGAGCTGGTGCTGCCCGTGTCACCTCCCTGTGCTGTGCCATCTGCTCCATGCTGGGAAAGCCGTCTGGAGCCTGTGCAGGGATTTGGGGACCAACAGAGGGCAGATTCCCCCCCCCACCCCCCCCCCCCCCACCCCCCCCTCAGCACACCGTGTCTGCACCCGTGTGCCCATGAGGATGCTCGGGGGGAGCTGTGTGTGCCCTGGCTCTGTGCTGGAGTATCTGTAGGTGCCCTGGTCCTGGGAGGGGGGAGTTGGGGCAAAGCCCAGGGGCTGGATGGGGATTTATCTCCCAGCCACAGGCAGAACAAGGAGTCCCTGTCTGCTGCTGGCAGCGCACAGCCGGGGTGGGCAGCTCAGCTGGAGACACCGCTTGTTTTTTTTCCATGAGCAGCTCCAACCTCCTCTCCTGAGGTTGAACTGGGGAGGGTGGCCCTGCTTGGACTGGTGGACCAAAGGCTGGGGCAGGTCCCAGCCTCCCTCCCCAGCCTGGCTGGCTGTGCTGGCACGGATGGATGCTCTGACCCAGTTCCCGGCTCTTCGCCATGGAGAGCTCCAGCCAGGCATGAAAACCAGAGCTGGGGCTGCCCTCACAAGACACACAGGAGTTTTTTGGGGGTTTGTTTTCCCAGATGGGGCTGGAGCAGGGTCAGCTCCATAGCTGGAGGCACAGCTGGTCCTCCCCAGCCTGTTCCCCTCCTGGGACAGTAGAAATCCATCCAGGGCATCCGGGGTGGTGCCCTGAGCCAGTCTGTGCTGCTGCTGCTTATTTCAACTCCCTGATTCCCCCTTTTCACAGTTCATTTCCCTTCCCTTCATCCAGGAGACAGGACAAGAAGCTTCCTTGATTATTATTTTTTTAATATATATATTTTATTCTATTTTATTCCATGGTGTTTAACAGTGAATCCAAGTGATGGGAAGAGCATTAAAGCAACCAAGGGGGTTATTTGTCACTGTGCCCCCAGGATGCCCAACATCTCTTTCCCAGAGGGGTTGGAAGCAACATCCAGGGCTCAGCAGCCAAATGATCCATGCTTTTTTATTTGGGTGGTGATGGGCAGCAGCTCCCAGGGGATGGCATGACCCTGGTGTCGAGGAAGAAGAGCCTGGGATGCTGCCCTTTGGGATGCTGCCCTTTGGGATGCTGTCCTTTGGGATGCTGCCCTTTGGGATGCTGTCCTTTGGGATGCTACACTTTGGGATGCTGTCCTTTGGGATGCTACACTTTGGGATGCTGTCCTTTGGGATGCTGCCCTTTGGGATGCTGCCCTTTGGGATGCTGTCCTTTGGGATGCTACACTTTGGGATGCTACCCTTTGGGATCCTGCCCTTTGGGATGTTACACTTTGGGATGCTGTCCTTTGGGATGCTACACTTTGGGATGCTGCCCTTTGGGATGCTGTCCTTTGGGATGCTGTCCTTTGGGATGCTGTCCTTTGGGATGCTACACTTTGGGATGCTGCCCTTTGGGATGCTGCCCTTTGGGATGCTACACTTTGGGATGCTGTCCTTTGGGATGCTACACTTTGGGATGCTGCCCTTTGGGATGCTGCCCTTTGGGATGCTGCCCTTTGGGATGCTGTCCTTTGGGATGCTACCCTTTGGGATGCTGCCCTTTGGGATGCTGCCCTTTGGGATGCTGTCCTTTGGGATGCTGCCCTTTGGGATGCAGGTTTTGCAGGGGGGAAAACAAAAAGGAAAAACAGAGAAAAAAGAGCAAATGTTTCCTGCTTTATGCTCCAGGGTTTTGTTCCCAGCCTGGATACAGGGAGAGGTGCTGGGGAAATAAGGCAGCCCCTTGCTCCAGTGGGTGCTTAGGGAGCTGCGCTGAGCTTTCAGGTCTGGGGTGGCAGCACCCAAAAGGCACTTTTGTCCCTCAGGGAGGGACTGTGGTAGTCATTTGGCACTGTGGTTGGGTCCGAGAGCCCCTTTACACAGCAGGACAGAGCCCCTGGGGAGCAGGAGCCCCTGCTGTTGAATTCAGGGGGGGAGGGCTGAGGTGATATTCCTCTCTAGGGAGAAAAGTTCCCATTTGCCTGTGCCTACAGGGGTGTGTGACCCAGGGGAGGGGATGTATTTCTCCCCCTCCCCACCACAATGGTGCAGATGTGGCTCCCAGCATCCTCCCATCTTCCCCTCCCCTCCAGATCAAAGCTGAGGTCTGCCTAGGCTGTGTTCATCCCAGGCCAGGCTTAAAACACAATTAAGATCATTGCTGGGAGCTAATGGGGCACGTGTGTCAAGGCTTCCCTGCTCCTTCCCTATGTGGTGATTTAGGGGGGAAGAGAAGGAAAACAAGGGCTGAGCCCTCCCCCATCACCACTGCTGTGTAATTAGTGTCACCCTCTAATATCATGGCTGGGACAGGAACTCCTCCAGCCACTGGCCTGGGAAACAAAAGGGGGTTTGGGTGGGTGGCTCTTTTTGTTCCCCCCTTGGCTTTATTGTTGTGGCAATATCCAGAGCTCCAGCTCAAAGCCCTGCCAAGCAGATGTTGCTGGCCTGCCTAGGTCCCTGGCTCTTGAAATCCCATCCCTCTTGCTCCCAGGCTTCCCCAGTCTTCCTGTCTGGAGGGGTTTGCCTCTGGTTGGCAGGGTGAGGATGCAGCTCCTTCCCCCTCCCTCACCCCTGCACCCAGCCCTAGCAGCTGCTGGTCCTCTGTAGCCTGAATCCAAGCAGACACCATGGATAAAGCAGGGAAGCAGTGATGGGGAGGGTTCCTTTCCCTGCTTGAGGCTTGTTTTGCTGCTGGAAAAAGCTGTTTTATTTTATCCAGGGTTTGTAATGCCTGAGAGCTTCCCCACAGCCAAAAAAACTCCAGCAGTACCGAACCAGGCAGGTCCAGCCCTGGGAGGGTGCCCATGGCCCAGCACAGGGAGTTATTTCATGATGAAAAGTAAAACAACTTCTCTCTGCTCTGTTTTTCCAGCCCAAGACAGCTCCCAGGCACTGCTGAGCCTTTTTTTTTTAAGCTCAAGCCTAAGCTTTGAACCAGCAGTGCTGTCCCCATGCTGGGACACTGGGTAAAAATAATGCTGGGGACATGAAAAGGGTTTTTTTTTTTGCCATTTTTAGGTTAAACTGCTGGGAGTTCTGCTTTTTTGGCATGTCCTCAGGGCATTGTAAAGGGGGTTGTGTGGGGGGGAACCAGTTCCTGTCGTTGCCCTCAGTGTGGGCTGCTGGTTTCACCCCAGTGTAAGGCACCCTGTGCCTGGAGCTGCCCCAGCAAGAAGGAAAAGGCTGTGGCAGATGGGAATCGTGGTGTTCAGTGGCCAATTAAATAATTAGTGATCTGTAATCTGTTAACAAATCAGGGCTGTGAGGTACAGGGGGAAACGATGCTCTGGGTGGGGGGAGGGATGTGGAACTGGCTGGGTACCACTCTGCTGAGCATCCCTTGTGTGCTGCAGCGTGCTCTGCTCCTCTGCCTGCACCAAGCAAACCCAGCAACGGGCAATCAGGGAGGCTGCAGGGAATATTGAGCCCCAAATCTGGCTGGATTATGATTCTCCATCCTGAGATTTCCTTCAGTGGCCACGGGGGGGGTTGGTTTTTAGCACATGTGGCTGCCCACACCACCTGTGCTGAGAAAGGAGGTACTCTGTGACTTCAATCCCCACTGTCCTACAGCGGTGAGTTCCCCAGGTTAACACTCAGCTCTGGTTTTTGGGGGGGAAGGGGAGAAGAAAAAAGGGAAATAATTTGCTTTCTGCTGAATATTTCCTCTTCATCCCACCCCCTCCCCCAAAGGGCTGCTTTCCCCTTTCCCTCCCTGCTCTTGCATCTCTGTGCAAGAGCATCACAGGAAGGAGCAGCAGCGTTGGGCAGCAGAGCTGCCTTCTCTGCCTGCTCCAGCCCCTCCTCCTCCTCCTCCTCCTCCTCCATCGCCTTCACTTCCTCTCTGGCTGTGCCTCCCCCCGCCGGTGTGCAGGGAGCGGAGCGCTTCCCATTGATCCGGCTGCCACCGCGCTTAGATCTCCTTCCCGAGGGATTTCTCCTCTTTCCAAGCCCCAGCAGCGGCCAGGAATTGCTTGCTCCATCTTTTCTGTGCTTTTCTCCTTGCTGGGATTCATCTGCTGCTGGCTCACCTAAGGCCCTTCCCCAAAACCACCCCCTTAACCCCTTCCACCCCACCCCCACCCCCAAACCGTGCCCTGCGCCGCCCCGCATCCCCCTCCTCCCCATCCACACGCTCCTGTGTGCTTGGCAGGATTCAACCTCAATCCCACCCCCCCACCCCCCTTTCCAGAGCTATTTGCAGCCCTCCTGATGTTGCTGACCTCCATGGAGGCTGTTGGCAGCATCTGGCAGCGCTCTGCATCCTTTCCCCACCACCCCTTTTTCCCCCCATCCAGCCCCCCCTCCCCATCACCCCCAGTGCCCCCCCCCCTGCCACGTACCAGCTGTGGCATCTCCCTCCACGCTCAGTCCCTGGGGAGCTCTGGTGCCAGGAGCCCTTTAAGCAGCAACATCTTGGCTTGGCCACCCTCCCTAATTCCAAGGTTCACATCCAAGGCGCCTGTCTTGGCACCCAGTGCTGCATCTGGGCTGCTGTGTGGGTGGTGGGGAGCAGGTTCAGATCCTTTCCCTTTTCTTTTTGGGGTGGGGGGAAAGGTTTTCCTGGGGGATTTTCAGCCTTCAAGCTATTTCTTTTCCACGGAGTCTCTGGTGCTGATGGAGCCTGGGGCATCCTGCTTGGCTAGTCCCCCAGAGCATCCCCCCTTTCTGCTGCCACCCAAACACCCTATCCCAGCTAGATAGGGCTGGGGGCTGAAAATTGGGGTGGGGGAGCGTGGGCAGCGTTTGCTCAGGCATTTCTAACCTGGGGAGAGTGTGTGGGTGCACCCCAGCCCCTCTCCTCCTTCTCCTCCCCTCTCCTCCTTCTCCTCCCCTCTCCTCCTTCTCCTCCCCTCTCCTCCTTCTCCTCCCCTCTCCTCCTTCTCCTCCCATCTCCTCCTTCTCCTCCCTCTGCTGGGGAGTGATTCCCACCTGGGAGGGCTGCTTTGAGGTTTTGGGGGTCCCTGGTTAGGGTGAAGGTGCTCGGGGAAGCATCTGGGCTGATATTTATAGGAACTGGCTGTCTCAGCACTGGTTTGGAACACCCCAAGTAGTGCTGGGCTGGCTCCTTGTTCTCTGGGACTTTCCCCTCCTTCATTTGTCAGTGTCAGCAGGACTAAGTTCATAAATATGCTGGGAGCAGGGGTGGGGACTTCACCCAGACTCTACGTCAATGTAAACAGCCCTAATTGGTGCTGGAGCCTCATAATTCCAGGATTTCCCCCCTCCTCCTTGCCCCTGTGCATCGAGGAAATCTGCAGTGCCAAGGCCAAGTGTGTTTTCATTCATAAATCCAAGGGGGGGAACACAAGGAGGGGGTGTGGGGGGGGGGGGGGGGTGGGCAAAAAGCCAAGGGGAGCAGGGACTCGCTGGTGTTTCTTGCCTGGGGGTGGTTTTTATTTCCCCCCTTCCCCTTCCCCCTCCTTTCACCCCAGTTTTCACCAGCCCAAATCTGATTTCTCACTTCAAGTGGCAGTGGGGATGCACTGGGAAGAGAATACAGACATTTATTGCTCACAGGCTGTGCTGGGGGGGGCTGCTTTAGCCTCCCCCACCCCCATCCCTCCCTCCCCACCCTTCCTGCCCTCTTGCAGTTGGGTGGCTGTAACCAGATGGTCTTTGGTGGGTGGGAGGCAAGCTGGCGTGTCTGTGCCCAATTTGGGGGCTGTGGGTTGGTCCCTGAGGGGGTGAGGAACCCTATTTTGCTTGCTGGGGAGGGGGGGTGGGGTTCAGCACAGGGAGGGTGGGGGATTTAATGCACCCAGTGCAGGGAACTGGTTGATACAGGGAAGGGGAAGTGGGTGGCTGCATCTAGCTGGGGGTTACAGAGCTGGGGGCATCTGTCTCCTGCTGATACCCAAATCTCTGTGCCCTGGTGGGAAGGTGAAGCCCCCCCTGGGTCATCTGCACCCAGGCAGGGGCTTAGACAGCCAGGACAAGGCCACACATGGGTGTTCTCCTTGCAGGGCGCTGGGTGATGCCATGCAGGAAGATGCTGGGCTCATCAGCAAGGGGGGGGGGGGGGGATGCTGCTGTCCCCCACCAAGCATCCTGTAGCATCTTCAAGCTCCTGAGCACCAAACTAGGCAAGCTGGGCAGGTCCTGGCCTGAGCTCAAGCAGCCATCAGCCTCTTCCTCCTCCTCTTCCTCCTCCTCTGTGTCTGGGGAGGGCGCAGGGATGGGATTTGCCTGCGATTCCTGTGGGATCCATCTCTTTCCATGAGTGGGGGGTGGGTGGTTTGGTTGGGGTTGGGGTTGGGGTTGTTTTTTTTTCCCCCAAAGGGTTTGGAGGAGGAACTGTTTGGCTGGGCAGTCTCCCCACTTGCTTTTCATGGGCTTCACCAGGCAGGATTTGCATCCTGGCTGAGCTCCTGGCACCTGGGTAGGGGGCTTAAAGCAGAGAAAGGGGCTGGGGGGCAACCAAAGAGGAGCCCCCCCCCCGCAGCTCCAGGTTCCTAGGAGTCAGCTGCCAATCCCCCACTCTTCCCTTCCTCCAGAATTAAGCTCCTAAAAGCAAAAAGGAGAGCAAAAACCAGACCCCAACCCCCAAAACTGGCAGCACCCAGCGTGGAGCTCTCCTCAGCCACAGTCACACCCGGTGGCTGCCACATCCCCCCCCACCCCCATCTCCTCCCCAGACACACACATTGAGGGTTGGTGAGCCTCAGGATGGGGCTTCTTCAGTGTGATGCTGCTCTGGGTTGCTCTGCTGAACCCAGAGTGGGTGGGAGTGGTGGTTTTTTGGGAGTCCCAGGGGCGGCAGCATCGCCCCCGCTTCTCCTTTTGAGGCCGGGAGACGGGCTGTGCAGGCACAGCGTGCTGGGTGGGAGGGATCTCAGGCCCTTTTCTCTGCTGCTGTTTCACTTCTCGTGCCCAGAAATAGACTTAAATCCTTCCCCCTGCTCCCCCCTTCCTTGCCATCCCTCCCCCTCCCCGCTGCTCCCCCGTAGAGCTGAAGTGAAAGCCAGGGGACATCAGCCATCGTCACCATATCAGTGGCCCAGTGCTGGGGGCTGCTGCTGAGCCCCTCCACCCCCTGAGCTCCCAACACACCGTTGCCCTCAGCACAGGGTGAGCGATGGGGACGTGGGGAGGGATGCTGGACACCCCCAAAACCACCACCTGTGAGGGTTTTACCCTAGATGCACCCCCAGCTTTCAGCATCTCTGGGTGTCCCCCCCTCTCCGTCCCAGGGAATGCAGCAGCTCCAAGAGGGAGCAAATCATCCCCCCACCCCAGGGAGCTTTGGGTCTCCTGTAGGACACCAAAGGGTCACTTTTCACCTCTGGGTGCCAAGAGGAGGAATGGTGGCTCTGCCAAGGGGTCCCTGAGTGGGACAAGGTGGTGATGGCACCACAGGAGCTGAAGATACCAGCTCACAGGTCAGGTCCTGGCAGGGCTCACACAGTGATGCTGTGTGAGAGGGATGAAGATGGGAGGTGACCCTGGGTTGGGACAGGAGCTCCCCCTGGTCTCCTGAGGACAGGCTTGTCCTTAGCTCTGTCCCCAGTGTGATGGGGCCAGTCTGGGTGCAAGCTGAGGTTATAGCCAAGCCTTGTGTGAGGTGTTTGCACGCAGCGTCTGCCATGGAGGTGCCACTGGGGCATTGGCACAGCTGCCAGGCCCCAAACTGGAACACCAGCTCCTTTCCCATGGTGGGGTTTGTTATTTGCTTCCCAAGGGGGTGGCTGCCCTGGAGCCAGGAGTCTGTGCATCCTGCAGCTTCATCACTGAGGTGAAGCCACCCCCTTTGCCTCCCACATCCCAGTCCCTGGAAACTGGGGTGGATGGCAAAGCCATGCAACCAAGGTGTTGGGGGGGATCCCAGCTGTCCCTGGGGATCTGTGTGTGGGTCAGACCCCTCCATTGGCAGCAGCTCACCCAGGAGGGTGCAGCCAAGATGGGTTCACCCTGCTCTCAACATCTGGGACGCTGCTGTGGGTGTTGGGTTTGGCTCGGTGGAGACAGAGCTGCGAGCAGGGGGGCTGCTGGGCACACCCCCCACCCACACTGCAGGCTTGCCAGGGTGAATCTAGCATTAAACAGAGCTGGGCTCCATCCTCCCTCCCTCCTTCCTCAGCTAGCTCAGGCAACCTGCTTCTTTCAAGCATGTTTTAGTACCTCTCACCTCCAGGGAAAAAGGCCCAGGGAAGGGCAGGGTCTGGGCATCCTCCAGCAGGGACTCTGCTGCCAGTAGCCCTGCCCCAGCCAGGCGTGGGGACGTGATGGGGCTGGTGTCACCCTGCCCTGGGGCACACAGGCCTGTTTACGCCTTTGTCCCCCCTGGCTGACTTTGACAGATGGCAGATGTTCCCTTCTCAGGCTGGTCAGGGGAAGAGGAACAGCCTCGGCTACATCGGAAGCCCCATAAATCACCACGATGGGCTTCTCAGAAGGGCTTCCAGCCAGGGCCATAAACATCTTGCCTTCAGCCAATCTGACATCCCTGGAGCTCCCTGGCTGTCCACCCAGCCGGCGTGCAGCTCAGCAGCTCTCTCACATCCAGCTAGCACTCAACAGCTGATAACTATTTTTTCTCCCCCCCCCTCCTCCCCCCGCCCTTTTCATCCAAGAGTTGAGCTGTTCTTCAAACTCCAAAGCTCAGGAAGGGCCTCTGGCCAACACCTCAAACCCCAAGATGTAGGTTTTATGAGCTGGGTGGGTTTAAGGGTTACAAAACCTTGGTGTTCAGTTTGCTCTGGGACCCCCATCATGGGTCGAGTCCCTCCCCACCCAGCAGGATTACAGCCCTTCCCCAGGGAGCAAAGGGTCTGCTTAATGCTGGAAAAGGCACTTCATTTCTCCTGGCCACAACAACTCCCATTTTTTAGGGGGAAAAAGGTAAAAAAAAAAGAGAGCAATCTGTGAGCACAATTCAATTTTTCAAACCATAGTCATCCCCCCTGCTGTTCTTCATGGTGTTTTTCCCACCAGGAATATTAGGGAATCCCTTTTTGCATCACCTTGGCTGCCAGCCTTTGTGAGAGATGCTGGATTTCAGGCAAAAGGGCTGGCAGGGGGGCTTCTGGGCTCACCTCAGGAGGTGATGCCCTGGGCATGTTGTGGGGTGTGAAGTCTTCTGCTGGGGAGAAGGTGCAGGGCCACTGTGTCCTTCAGGGCATTCAGGGAGAGGGGTTGCCCTTCCAAAAAGCTTGCAGCGAAGGTGAAAAAGAGCAAATCAGGGTTTTTCATCTAAAACAGGCTCTATTTAATCAGTGCAAAGGTGGTGTTTCCATCCACAGGTTGCAGCAGCCTCAGCAGGATGGCTGGGGACAGGATGAGGCTGGGACCACCATGGGAGCAGAAGGCTGTTCCAACCTGCTTTTTTTTGGGGCGGGGGGGAGAGTAAGGGGACTTTCTCTTAGCCCTGCTGGTTTTTGTAGCAGGCTTCAGCTGGGATTTCATCCTGACCACCCCAGTGGGGCTTCCCCATATGTGTGGCTGCCTGGCATAAGCCCCAGCACGCAGCAGAGCCACCTGCCCTCAGCATGCTTGTGAGAGCCACGGCTTGGCCCCTGGACAGGTCTTTGCTGCCTTTTAAAGGCAGGATAATGGCTTTGATGCTCCACCTCCTCCAGCTTCCCTGGGTGACCCTGGAAGGGTTCAGGGATCCCCCAAGGTGGAGGGGGTCTGCCTGATGGTTGCAGCATCCTCACAGCGCGGCCTACGGCTGGCGCAGGTGAGGCGCTGGCTGCAGAGCAAGCCAGGAGCTGCTTCCCCCTCTCCTCCTCCTCCTCCTCCTCCTCCTCCTCTTTCCTGTCTCCCCACGGAGCGTTTGGACAAATAAAGTTCGGAAAAAATCCGAGCTGGAGCTGCTGACTCCTTGTGCAAGCGGTTTAAAATAGGCCACGCTGTTCCAGGCCGGCGGCAGCCAGCTGGCCCCGGGGCCTCCCCGCTGGAAAACAACCGGCAACAATCCCACACGGGAGCCCCCGCGCTGGGCCTGTCACCGCCGCACAGCCAGGGGGGGGGACATGACCTGCTGCCACCCGGCCTCCCTGCTAGGCCTCTTGGCAGAAAGAGGGGCTGCGGGGGCATCGCGGGGGGGGGCAGGGGGAGAAGGAGTGTTTGTGGTGATGGAAGGGGTTAGGGGGTGACAGGAGGAGAAGGGGTGATTGGGGGAGAAGGGGTGCTTGTGGTGATGGAAGGGGTTAGGGGGTGGCAGGGGGAGAAGGGGTGCTTGTGGTGATGGAAGGGGTTAGGGGGTGGCAGGAGGAGAAGGGGTGATTGGGGGAGAAGGGGTGCTTGTGGTGATGGAAGGGGTTAGGGGGTGGCAGGGGGAGAAGGGGTGCTTGTGGTGATGGAAGGGGTTAGGGGGTGGCAGGAGGAGAAGGGGTGATTGTGGGAGAAGGGGTGCTTGTGTTGATAGAAGGGGTTAGGGGGTGGCAGGGGGAGAAGGGGTGCTTGTGGTGGTGTTAGGGATGGGGGATGGCAGGGGGAGAAGGGGTGTTTGTGGTGATGGAAGGGGTTAGGGGGTGTCAGGAGGAGAAGGGGTGATTGGGGGAGAAGGGGTGCTTGTGGTGATAGAAGGGGTTGGAGGTGGCAGGAGGAGGAGGGGTGATTGTGGGAGAAGGGGTGCTTGTGGTGATGAAAGGGGTTAGGGGGTGGCAGGGGGAGAAGGGGTGCTTGTGGTGATGGAAGGGGCTAGGGGGTGGCAGGAGGAGAAGGGGTGATTGGGGGAGAAGGGGTGCTTGTGGTGATAGAAGGGGTTAGGGGGTGGCAGGGGGAGAAGGGGTGCTTGTGGTGGTGTTAGGGATGGGGGGTGGCAGGAGGAGAAGGGGTGTTTGTAGTGATGGAAGGGGTTAGGGGGTGTCAGGAGGAGAAGGGGTGATTGGGGGAGAAGTGGTGCTTGTGGTGATGAAAGGGGTTGGGGGGTGGCAGGGGGAGAAGGGGTGCTTGTGGTGATAGAAGGGATTGGGGGGTGTCAGGAGGAGAAGGGGTGCTTGTGGTGATGGAAGGGGTTAGGGGGTGTCAGGAGGAGAAGGGGTGATTGGGGGAGAAGGGGTGCTTGTGGTGATAGAAGGGGTTGGAGGTGGCAGGAGGAGGAGGGGTGATTGTGGGAGAAGGGGTGCTTGTGGTGATGAAAGGGGTTAGGGGGTGGCAGGGGGAGAAGGGGTGCTTGTGGTGATGGAAGGGGCTAGGGGGTGGCAGGAGGAGAAGGGGTGATTGGGGGAGAAGGGGTGCTTGTGGTGATAGAAGGGGTTAGGGGGTGGCAGGGGGAGAAGGGGTGCTTGTGGTGGTGTTAGGGATGGGGGGTGGCAGGAGGAGAAGGGGTGTTTGTAGTGATGGAAGGGGTTAGGGGGTGTCAGGAGGAGAAGGGGTGATTGGGGGAGAAGTGGTGCTTGTGGTGATGAAAGGGGTTGGGGGGTGGCAGGGGGAGAAGGGGTGCTTGTGGTGATAGAAGGGATTGGGGGGGTGTCAGGAGGAGAAGGGGTGCTTGTGGTGATGGAAGGGGTTAGGGGGTGTCAGGAGGAGAAGGGGTGATTGGGGGAGAAGGGGTGCTTGTGGTGATAGAAGGGGTTGGAGGTGGCAGGAGGAGGAGGGGTGATTGTGGGAGAAGGGGTGCTTGTGGTGATGAAAGGGGTTAGGGGGTGGCAGGGGGAGAAGGGGTGCTTGTGGTGATGGAAGGGGCTAGGGGGTGGCAGGAGGAGAAGGGGTGATTGGGGGAGAAGGGGTGCTTGTGGTGATAGAAGGGGTTAGGGGGTGGCAGGGGGAGAAGGGGTGCTTGTGGTGGTGTTAGGGATGGGGGGTGGCAGGAGGAGAAGGGGTGTTTGTAGTGATGGAAGGGGTTAGGGGGTGTCAGGAGGAGAAGGGGTGATTGGGGGAGAAGTGGTGCTTGTGGTGATGAAAGGGGTTGGGGGGTGGCAGGGGGAGAAGGGGTGCTTGTGGTGATAGAAGGGATTGGGGGGTGTCAGGAGGAGAAGGGGTGCTTGTGGTGATGGAAGGGGTTAGGGGGTGTCAGGAGGAGAAGGGGTGATTGGGGGAGAAGGGGTGCTTGTGGTGATAGAAGGGGTTGGAGGTGGCAGGAGGAGGAGGGGTGATTGTGGGAGAAGGGGTGCTTGTGGTGATGGAAGGGGCTAGGGGGTGGCAGGAGGAGAAGGGGTGATTGGGGGAGAAGGGGTGCTTGTGGTGATAGAAGGGGTTGGAGGTGGCAGGAGGAGGAGGGGTGATTGTGGGAGAAGGGGTGCTTGTGATGAAAGGGGTTGGGGGTGTCAGGAGGAGAAGGGGTGATTGGGGGAGAAGGGGTGCTTGTGGTGATGAAAGGGGTTGGGGGTGGCAGGGGGAGAAGGGGTGTTTGTGGTGATAGAAGGGATTGGGGGGGTGTCAGGAGGAGAAGGGGTGTTTGTGGTGATAGAAGCGGTTAGGGGGTGGCAAGGGGAGAAGGGGTGCTTGTGGTGGTGTTAGGGATGAGGGGTGGCAGGGGGAGAAGGGGTGTTTGTAGTGATGGAAGGGGTTAGGGGGTGTCAGGAGGAGAAGGGGTGATTGGGGGAGAAGGGGTGCTTGTGGTGGTGTTAGGGATGGGGGGTGTCAGGAGGAGAAGGGGTGCTTGTGGGAGAAGGGGTGCTTGTGGTGGTGTTAGGGATTGGGGGGTGTCAGGAGGAGAAGGGGTGCTTGTGGTGATGGAAGGGGTTGGGGGAGTGGGGGGGAGATGGGGGGCTGTGACTTGGTGACATGAATGATGTTCCCCTTTGCTGTGCAGCTGGGATGTCACCGGGAGTGGGGAATGGAGGCGCTGGCATCGGGGACCCGGGGTGTGCCGAGGAGCATCCCCTGTGATAACGTCTCCCTGCATCCCCCCATCCCCATGTCCCTTACCCCTGCCTGGCCTCCTGGGCCATGAACCCACTGCTCCTCTTTGTATTTTTATTACCAAATGGTGTGGCTGGCTGGGAGCCCAGATTGGGGTGGGGGAGTAAGGGGGGGGGGAAGCAGGCCCCAGGTAGGCTGGACAGGGAGGTGCCATGGGGTAGGCCCAGGCCCCACCGGGCCGGGCCGGTGCCGGCAGCCCGCGGTGCCTTTCCCGTGCTCAGCGGCCCTTGGGGGACAGGAAGGGCTGCATTGTGAGATGGCCTTCCAGGATTTCCTCCAGCAGCCCTGGGAGCAGGATGCGGCCACACACACCGGCTTCCAGGGCAACCTGCAGGGATGCTGGGGTGGCCTGAGGACCCTCTGCTGCTCCTTTCCATGAAGAGCCCTAGGGCTGGTGCTTGTGGGCATCCCAAGGGGACTCTGTAAAGCATGGGACACTTCCCACAGCACGAGGGACGGCTGAGGGACAGCACAGGGTTAGGAGCCAGGTCAGCCTGGCCTGATGATGCAGAGCTGGGAGGAGTGGCTGACACACAGGTCACTGCACTGCCACCCAGAGAGACCTGGCCAGGCTGGAGAGCTGGGAAGGGAGAGACCAGAGGAGGTTCAACAAGAGCAAGTGGAGAGTCTGGCCCCTGGGAAGGAAGAACTGCTGGAATCAGGATAAGCTGGGGGGAACTGCTGGAGAGGAGCTCTGTGGAGAAGGACCTGGGGGTGCTGGTGAGTGACAGGGTGGCCATGAGCCAGCAGTGTGTCCTGGGGCTGAGAGAGACAATGGGATCCTGGGGGCATCAGGAGGAGTGTGGGCAGCAGGTCACAGGAGGGGATCCTCCCCCTCTGCTCTGCCCTGCTCAGGCCCCACCTGGAGTGTTGTGTCCAGTGCTGGGCTCCCTGGGATAAAAGGGACAGGGATCTCCTGGAGAGAGTCCAGAGGAGGCTCTGGAGATGCTGAAGGGCCTGGAGCATCTCCCCTGTGAGGAAAGGCTGAGGGAGCTGGGGCTGTTCAGCCTGGAGAGAAGAAGACTAAGGGGGGACCTGATTAATGTTTATAAATATCTGAAGTATGGGATGCAGGGGGACATGGGCAGCCCCTTCTCAGTGTCTGTGGGGACAGGACAAGGGGTGATGGGCTCAAGTTGGAGCACAGGGAGTTCCCCCCCAATGTGGGGAAGAACTTCTTCCCAGTGAGGGTGAGGGAGCCCTGGGCCAGGCTGCCCAGGGGGTGTGGAGTCTCCTTCTCTGGAGAGATTCCAGCCCTGTCTGGACACTGCCCTGTGTGCCCTGTCCTAGGGACCCTGCTTTGGCAGGGGGTTGGACCCCATGGGCTCTACAGGTCCCTTCCCACCCCTACAGTTCAGTGATTCTGTGATTCTATGACCCAGCACAGTCATCAGGCTCGTTCACCACCTGGGCACAGAAGGGTCCCCACTGGGGGCGGTTCAGCTCCTGAGGATGATCCTTGAGCATCCTTGGCAGCTTTATGGAGCAGTGTGCCAGCCAGACTCAGAGCAGGAGGAGCACACGTTCCTGTTGGGATAGACCCTGAACCTGCACCACACTGCAGCAATGCATGGGGCTCCCAGGGGACATCACCCCATCCCAAGGCTGTGTGCAAACACAGGGAGCACCCCATCCCTGCTCCTGGCCTGCTCCTGGCCACTGCTGCTGGCATCTGCTTTGCTTCCCCTCATCACCACGTTTCTCATCTGCCTCCCACCATGGTCTGGGGGAGCAGGAAGGGAAAAGCATCCATCTGTGGGGATGCAGCAGCCAGAGCTGGCTGCTCCACAGCACCCCAGCAACCCAGAGCTGGGACATCAACCAAAATCTGAGGGGTGCAGCATCCTTCCCTGGCCACTGGCGCTGGCTGTGCATGACAGCAGCACTGCCACTCATCCTCTGTGCCTGCTCCCTCTGTCCCAGTGGCCCCACGAAGGGCGATTCCTTGTTGTGAGGATTAATGGATGTGTGCAACTTGCCTTGAAGAGCTCAGCACCTTGGCTGGGGGGGGGGGGGGGGGGGGGAGAGGGGAGAAGGAGGAGGAGGATTTGGCAGCCGGGAGTAGGAGGATTAGCAGAGATTTGTTGGATCTCAAGGAGAGAGGTGCCAAGTTTTATTTGCTGGAGCAGAAGTCCTGTGGCAGGGGACCCTGAGGGATGCTGTGTGCCCCTATCACCTCATTGCAGGGGCCAGGCTCTGCTTAGGGGGCTTCTATAGATTTGGAGGGGTGTGTTTCCTGGGTGCCAGTGCTGCAGGGAGATGCCATGGGGGCAGCTTTTGGCTTGCATGATGTTGAATAGGTACTTCATCCTCCTCACCAGCATGGATGAGGCTAGTGGGGATGGGGGATGTCTGTGTGCCCTCAGTCCCTGAGGAGTCACTGGGGAGGGGTGCACCTCTCCTTTGGGGTGCACAGGGTGTTCAAACCAGCTGGGGTTTGAGCTGATCATAGAATCATAAAATCACAGAATAGTCTGGGTTGGGAGGGACCCCAAGGATCACAGAGCTCCAACCCCCTGCCACAGGCAGGGACACCAACCTCCAGGCCTGGAGCTACACAAGGTTGCCCAGGGCCCCAGCCAACCTGGCCTTCAACACCCCCAGGGATGGGGCACCCACCCCCTGTTTAGGCAGCCCCTTCCAGCCCCTCACCACTCTCTGTAAAAACACTTTTGGGAACACAGCCCCTCCCCATCAGGGAGCAGGGATGGGGGGCAAGCTCGTACCCCCAGCACATCACCAGGCAGCTCTGCGTAACAAGGAGCCAGCATCAAAGGGAAATGCCTGAGCAAAGCAATAACCCACACTAACAGCAACAACAAACAACAACAAAAAACACCCCCCCACACCCCCCCCCCCTCCCCTTTCCTTTCCCTCCCTCCCCTCTTGACCTTGAAGAATGCTGGAAGGTGTCATGTCATCAGCATTTCCCAGCCGATGGGAGATTGGGGAAAGGAGGAGGAGGAGGAGGGAGGAGGAGGGAGGAGGAGGAGGGAGGAGGTGGGGGGGGATTTTTTTTTCTTCCTTCAAGGCACCCAGCCAAGAATAACAGCCGACTCCAGCAGGTCGGCACAGGAAGGGAACGGCTGGAACCTGATTTGCAGTCAGACGCTCCAAGAGCCAGAACGCGTTTTATTGAAGAGGTCTCCGGGGAGGCATAAACCTTCCCCCCCCTCCAACATCCCCCCCCCCCCAAAAAAAAGCCTAAAGAAGGATTAAAAAAAAGCCCTTTCCAATGAAGCTGTATTTTTTTACATGTGTTTTAAAAAGGCTTTAGGATAAACTTGCTTTTAGGTCTTGATTTCCAGTGGGGGGGAGAATGGGGAAGGGCTGGTGATGGGGATGCACCCTGATGGGAGGCTGGGTGTGCATTGGATGAAGGTTGGTGGGCTCAGCTGCCTCCAGCGCATCCCTTGGGATGGAGGCATTTAGCAGGGGGCAGAGGGAGACATGCTGGCACAATTCCTCCTGGAAATAAGCCACCCCACACACACACACCCCGTTGCCTCAGTTTCCCCAGGCGTGCTGGCTGCATCCTGCATCCAAAGGGATGTCTCCATCAGGGATGATGGGATGCAGTGCCACAGCAGCAAGGTGAGCCCACAGCCCACAGCACAGGGATGTGTGGTAGGCACCATGTGTCAGACCCTGCATGGGCTGTGCTGTCCATGGGCTCCTACCCCCTTAGCACCAACTAAACCCTTCCCAGCACCGAAGTTTCTCTTCTCACCCTTTTTTTTTTGGCTGCAGAAGGGACGACCCGTTCCTGATCCGCTCCAGCCTGCGTTTACCAACCTGCCCTGGGAAATGAAAGCAAACAATCCCCAGCCATCCCTTGGCCACCCAAAAAAGGCAGGGGAGAACCTCCCAAACAAGCACTTCCACCAATTCTTAGAGCGAAGACACCGGGCGACAGACCTTGATCCCGCAGCCCCCCCGGTGGCAAACCTGCTGAGCTGAGCTTCCAGCCCTTGGGCTGCTAATCTCCTCCTGCAGCTCCCTAAATCCTGCAAGATGTTCCCAACAAAAGAGCATGGGCCGGGCTCTGTTTGTTTGCAGAGCTTCATCCTTGGGGACATCTGGTACCCTTGGCTTGCCTGAGCTTCTGATAAGCAGCAGTTGGGTTTTAGGGATGGGATGGGGGGGGGATGGAGGAGGGAACGGGGTGTGAACACCCCCACTGAGACACCGCAGGGTTGAGGTGACAGCAGTGACATCCGTGGGTGCTGGGATCCCAGGGTGCCCTGACGACTCTTCCCACCCGATCCGCATCCCTCTTAGCGGGAAGCACCGGGAATGAGGAGCAGGATGCTCGGAGCCAGCTCCCAGCCGGGGCTGCGGGATGCGGTGGAGCCCTTGCAGCTCTCCAGCTCCCTTTTAATTCCTTTCCCAGCTGCTTTGCCTCATGGCCATGACCAGCCTGTAACCGGAGCGGGTCAGCATTTTGCTGATGGAATGTTTTTCCATCAGGGAAACACCAATTTCTGTGGGAAACATCTCAATTTTGACCAAATTTTCTCCTTTTCCTTTTTTTTTTCCTTATTTTTTTTTTTGGTCAGGGAGGGGTGGGGAGAGGACAATACTTCAATACTTCAACCCCAGGCCTTTCAAGGAGCTTTGACCTCCTCCTAACATTGCTTTTGAGGAGAGCACAAAAGGGTGGGCTGAGGAGCACGTGGGGTGTGTGCTGATGTGGGAGTAAAGTCAGGGCTAAGGAAAACCCCAGGTCTGCTTCAAAAACAGTCAGCTGGAAGATTTATATATATATTTTTTGGAAGTCATAGTGGGGTAAATCGGTGTTAGCAACCTCAGGAAGGCTTTTGGCTTGGGTTTTGGAGTCTTTGTTTATCTGCTGTGCTGTACAGATGCAGCTTGTGTTGCCTGTGGTGCTACTCGGGCATCCCTGGCACAGTTGCAGCCCTGGCACAGCCACATCCCTGGCACAGCCGCAGCCCTGGCACAGCCACATCCCTGGCACAGCCGCAGCCCTGGCACAGCCACATCCCTGGCACAGCTGCATCCCCTTGGGTTTGACATCCCAGCTATTGGTGGTATGAGGGGAGACACAGCGCTGCAGGGGGATTTTTTGGCTGGGCACAAGCTCCACCTGCTCCCCAGAGGAATGAGGGCACCTAAGTCCTTTGGGTTCTTTCAGTGCTCCACCAGCCACGGATCCATCCCAGTCTCCCCGTGGCTGCCCGGCGGGGCAGATGGCATCTTCAACTGGTGAATAATGGGCTGGGAATAGAAAGCTGAAACCAGAGACCACGTCTTCCCAGTTGCATCTTCAGCATCATGTGAGAGGCTCCTTCCCTCCCTCCCGTTCCGCTCGGCAGAGGCCAGGCCTTGCCTAGAAATAGCTCCTGGCACTCACACTGCGGGACCTCGACCTGCCCCCCGCTGCGTGCCGGGGAGGGGGGGACACAGATGATGCCCACACACAGCCCCCACCACAGCTCCCTGCATCAGAGCTCTTGGGGGGGTGGGGGGGGACTCTCAGGAAACACTTTATCCTTGGAAAACACTCTGGCCTTGGCAAACACTCCTCACAGAGGGGAGGATGCCCAGTCACTGGGATGGGTTTGCACCCCAGGAAGGAGCGTGGAGACCCAGATTGCCACAAACACCCCAGGGGGAGGAGGAAGGGGGGGGTGTCACTGTGGGGGCCTGGCTGCTGCTTACCAATTTTTACTGCTGTGCAAACTGTTACTATTTGCACTGACAAACTTTTCTTCCTATTTTTTTTCTTTCTTTCCCCCCCCCCCCCTTCCTCCTCCTCCCCATCCTCATCTCCACCCTTTTTTAATAGCAGCCTCTAACAGCCACACTCATTCTTCTTTGTTGACACGGCCCTTTGGCATCAGCACTTGGCATTTGCAGAGCAGCTCGTTCTGGAAAGGAAAAGAAGAAAAAAAAACAAAACAAAACCCAAAAACCCACAACCTCCCCCCCCCCCCCCCCCAAAACCCACCCACTTTTCAGAAAAAAAAATAATAAAGCAACCCTGCCCTGGTGCCTTGCAGGGGACATGGGTCCCTCCTGCCTCACAGGGCACGATGCCACAGTGTGAATCAGCGCCCGGTGCCCTGTGAGGTTAATGCCTCTGGATGCTGCGTGGGGACTGGGAGCAGGGTGCTGGGTCTTTGGGTTGGGAATGGGAGCAGGGTGCTGGGTGTTTGGGTTGGGACTGGGAGCAGGGTGCTGGGTCTTTGGGTTGGGACTGGGAGCAGGGTGCTGGGTCTTCGTTTTGGGTTGGGACTGGGAGCAGGGTGTTGGGTCTTCACTTTGGGTTGGGACTGGGAGCAGGGTGCTGGGTCTTCACTTTGGGTTGGGACTGGGAGCAGAGTGCTGGGTGTTCATTTTGGGTTGGGACTGGGAGCAGGGTGCTGGGTCTTCATTTTGGATTAGGACTCAGAACAGGGTGCTGGGTGTTCATTTTGGGTTGGGACTGGGAGCAGGGTGCTGGGTCTTTGGGTTGGGTTGTGACTGGGAGCAGGGTGCTGGGTCTTTGTTTTGGGACTGGGAGCAGGGTGCTGGGTCTTCATTTTGGATTAGGACTCAGAGCAGGGTGCTGGGTGTTTGGTTTGGGTTGGGACTGGGAGCAGGGTGCTGGGTGTTTGGGTTGGGACTGGGAGCAGGGTGCTGGGTCTTTGCTTTGGGTTGGGACTGGGAGCAGGGTGCTGGGTGTTTGGGTTGGGACTGGGAGCAGGGTGCTGGGTGTTGGCTTTGGGTTGGGACTGGGAGCAGGGTGCTGGGTGTTTGGGTTGGGACTGGGAGCAGGGTGCTGGGTCTTTGCTTTGGGTTGGGACTGGGAGCAGGGTGCTGGGTGTTTGGGTTGGGACTGGGAGCAGGGTGCTGGGTGTTGGCTTTGGGTTGGGACTGGGAGCAGGGTGCTGGGTCTTCACTTTGGGTTGGGACTGGGAGCAGGGTGCTGGGTGTTTGGGTTGGGACTTGGAGCAGGGTGCTGGGTCTTCGTTTTGGATTAGGACTCAGAGCAGGGTGCTGGGTGTTTGGTTTGGGTTGGGACTGGGAGCAGGGTGCTGGGTGTTGCCTTTGGGTTGGAACTGGGAGCAGGGTGCTGGGTCTTCATTTTGGATTAGGACTCAGAGCAGGGTGCTGGGTCTTTGCTTTGGGTTGGGACTGGGAGCAGGGTGCTGGGTGTTCATTTTGGATTAGGACTCAGAGCAGGGTGCTGGGTCTTTGTTTTGGGTTGGGACTGGGAGCAGGGTGCTGGGTGTTGCCTTTGGGTTGAGCATACATTCACACACCGACACGGTGTGCATCTCCATGCTGGTCCCAGGGGGGACGTGGTTGGACCCAGCCATGGGTGCTGACCAGCGGTGTCCTTGTCCTCTGGCTGCCGCAGGAGCAGCAATTCCTCTGCCGCAGCATCTCCCAAAGCGCTTGGTGGAGCAGAGCGGCTCCAGCTCAGCCACAGCGTGTCCTTGCAGGGCTGTGTGTGGCCACCTCCTTCCTCTCCTGAGAGTCACCTTTCTCCCTCCTGCCTCACAGGGACCATCCCAGCAGCATCCCACCCTCCCAGGCGTGGACCACCCTGCATCCTCCCTCACTGCAGACCCCGAGCTCCGGTGTGCAGCTGTGGTTACAGCACAAGCCAGCTGCCCCCCCTTCCCCTCTGCTCCCCCCTGTCACCCACAAGCAGCTTTTCTTGGGTCACTTTCTCCTTTTTTTCTTTCCTTTCAGGCTCCAAGCAGCGCAGAGGCAGATGTTCCTGCTCACACCAGCCACGATCTTGGCTGAGAGCATCCTCATCTCACCTGCAAGGCCACGCAAAGGACCAGGGGGAAGAGCTTACAAGCAAGAGAAAACCCAGCTGGGCTTTTCCAGCCAAAAAAAAGTAATAGAAAGAAAAAGAATCAATTAAGAAAGTTTAAAAAAAAAATTAATAAAAGGGGAAAAAAATTCAAAGAAAGGTTAAAGCAGCAGATAAAGGATCTATCCTGACTATATCTGGATACATCCCTATCCAGCACTACCTTTTCCATGTGAAAAAGCAGTGCCAGGCCCAGAGTTCAGCCAGTTAAAAAAAAAAAAAAAAGGCAAAAGAAAAAAGGTCAAAAAAAAAAAAGGCCAAAAAAAAAAAAGGCCAAAAACAAAAAAAAGGCCAAAAAAAAAAAAAAGGCAAAAAAAAAAAAGGTCAAAAAAAAAAGGCCAAAAAAAAAAGGCCAAAAAAAAAAAGGCCAAAAACAAAAAAAAGGCCAAAAAAAAAAGGCCAAAAAAAAAAGGCCAAAAAAAAAAAAGGCCAAAAAAAAAAAAAAGGTCAAAAAAAAAAAGCCAAAAAAAAAAGGCCAAAAAAAAAAAAGGCCAAAAACAAAAAAAAAAAGGCCAAAAAACAGGCCAAAAAAAGGGCCAAAAAAAAAAGGACCAAAAAAAAAAGCTTGCAGCAAAAATTACAGCTGTTGAACACAGGGTTCAAGGTCATTGAACACCAGGCCAGTGCCCCCATGTCCCTCACCTGCCACGCTGCCAGCTCTGACCCTGGGCAGGTGACATGGCAGTGTTTGGGCTGGCTGCCCCGTGCCTCAGTTTCCCTGGGTGTCAGAGTGGTGGTTGTCACCCGTCCCTGCGTGTGGCAGCATTTCTGTTTTGTGCCAGTTGGATTTTTGGTGGAGGATGATGGTGGGCCTGGCGCAGTGCCCTTCCCCTCCTGGGATTTGCTCTCCAGCAGGACACCCAGGGGGAGGAAGTGGGAACCCAGGGGTGGAGGTGGGAACCCAGGGGATGGAGGTGGGAACCCAGGGGTTGGAGGTGGGAGCCTGGTCAGACACCACGGTGGGGCAGTGGCTGTTGTGCCTCCCTGGCTGGGAATTACCTCCTTGGAGAAATATTCCCTTTTCAAACACCAGACCCTGTGGAGGATTATCCGGAGGGGGTGGCTGGGGGAACAGTCACGCTGTCTCGAAGGCACTGTGTTGTTTGAAATGCTCTTTAAGGCACTTGATGACTCACAGCAACAGCTGGAAGGAATAAGCAGTTGGTAATTTCCATATTAACCTCCCGGTCCTGGGGATGGGATGGGATGGAGGGGGGTGTGTGGAAGGGGATTGGGGGAGGGGGGGGGGGGATTTGCCACCCGTGGCCACTTGTGAGGGTGCAGCGGTACCTCACTAGCACGCTGCAAAGTGGGGGCTGCTGGGAGCTGCCCTGGGGATGGAGACAGGGATGGAGATGGGGATGGAGATAGGGATGAGGGTGGGGATGAAGATAGGGATGACCCCAGGGATGACCCCAGAGCCAGGCAGGCTCCTTGTGTGTCCATCCCAAGGCCCTGCCTGGTGCAAGCTGGGGGTGTGAGGGAGCACCACACGGAGAGGCTGCTGCCCCAGGGGCTGTTTGTACAGCACCTTGCACAACCAGCACCAAGCTCTGACGCAACAGGGTCACGCAGCAGCTGCCCATCCCCTGTCCTGTAAGGGGACATCTGTCCCCAGGGCCAAGGGGACACATTCAGCATTCACAGGCCAGCAAGGAGGTCTGTAAGCCGGGCTCAGCGAAGGATGTTCCCCTCCCAAACCTGGACCGTTCAGCTCCGCAGCGGGGAGCGGGGACCCCCATCCTCCACCGCAGCATTCCCGCTCCTCCTGCACGGCATCCAGCTCTCTCCCCACCGGCGCTGGGCTCACAAGAGCAGACCTGGCTGTCTCCATCCCCAGCCCCTTCGGGTGGTTTTAAAGCTTGGGCTCCGGCGGGAGCCGCGGTGGAAAATCCTGTGCTCGCCTCTTCTGGATCCCCACGCCCCAGGGGACCCGTTTGCTGCCAGGGCATATGTTTTCAGTTCTTGCAGAGAGGCCTGACTTGAGAAATTTTCTCTCCCTCCCCAGCTTCTCTGTTGCAAACAGCAACCGCAGGGCCGGGGAGGCACAGGATGATAAATGAGCCGCTGTGTCCAAGGCCCGGCTGGGAGAAGCAGGCTGCATCCCACAGGGGCATGGAGGGGGGTGGGGGGTGTAGCCAGAGGGTTTGTAGCTCCCCTCTGGAGAGCAGCGTGGAGGGTTGGTGTTATGGGACAGGGTGGGGAGGTGTAGGTTGTGTGTGTGTGTGTGTGTGGGGAGTGGTTATAAGGGGAGGTCTGGCCCTGCTGAGCTCTGGTCCCTGAGTGTGGCGCGTTGTTTCCTCGCCCATCTGGGGAGCAGGCGGGAGAGCATCTGTCGGCTGCGCTTGAAGGGTGGGCTGAGATCCGGATGGGCAAGCAAGGGGGGGGTGGGGGGGGCAGCCCCAAACCCCTTGCCCTCCCCCCCCCCTCCTTACCCCCCCCTACACCACCTTCCCCCAGGGGCAAAGGAGGATGCACATAGAGGGTGAAGTGCTCAATGCTCCTGCCCGCTTGGCCCCTTCCCATTTTGGGAAAAGGGTGTGTGTGGGGGGGGAGGGGGGGGAGGGTGACACCAAGAGACCACGTGCACCACCAAAGAACATCTGAGTCATGCCCACCCTGACCCCGGTCCCAGCGCCCTGGGTGCATAGAGCAGCCGCCACATCAGGCCTATAAATAAATAAAATATAACACAGCGAGGCCCTGCCGCCTCCTGGGTCCCCCCTGAAAAAAGCCCTGGAGAGCCAGTTCTCCCAAGGTATCGCGTTCCCCGCTCTGTGTGTCACCTCCCACCCCTCCTTTGCTTCTTTATTGCCTGAGCCATCTGCGTGGAAACTGGATCCGGGTCCCCAAAGAGCCCTCCTGCCCCCCTGCCCCGCGCCCCAGCTGATGTCACACAATCTGTTTGATCTCCCGGCCAGTTGCCAGGGGAGTTGCCGGACGCTGTCACCCCCACGCTCTGGGTGGGAGATGACATCAAGGGCTGGTTGACCCAAGGGGGATGGATGCAGCTGGGGTGCTCCGAGGGCGAGGACTGTGCTCTGTGTGTGTGTGTGTGGGGGGGGGGGTGTTGGGTGATGAAGATGAAGAGCGGAGACAGCGTGACCTTCTCCATGATGCATGGGTCAAGTGCTCAGCCCACAGCCTGCCCTACCAACAACAACCCTGGAGGTGGTGGGGGTGGTGGTGGTGGTGGTGGGGTGGTGGTGGTGGAAGTGGGGTGGTGGTGGTGGTAGTGGTGGTGGTGGGGTGGTGGGGGGGTTGATCCTGCACAGCACCAGGATGCATGCTCAGGGCTTTGCAAGGACAGGGCGCAGGATGCTGCAGCGCCTTGCTGTGAACTCAAACCCCACAGAACTGCTGGGTGCAGGCTTCCTCTTCAAAAATACAGCTTGGAAAACATCCTTAAGGACTGCTGATGTGGTGGGGTTGGTTGGGGTTTTTTTATTATTTATTTTATTTATTTTTTTATTACATTTTATTTAACTGGGCTGGTGGGTTACGCTGCCTGGATGCTCAGGTGGTTAAATAAGTCAGGTTTAATTGTGGCTGGACCTCAGTACAAGTTTGCACTTCCTCGGTGCCTATTGTCCAAGGACAGCAAAAGTGCTTTCCAAGCATTAAATCTTATCACAAGCCTGCAAGGCAGGTAAGGATATACCGGGATTATTGCATGCGTCGCTGATGAACGCTGCCAGCTCCCCCCCCCCGCTGGGAACACATCAGCTATTTACCAGCCAGTGGCAAAAGGGATGCAGCATTTTAGGACCGAGCGGGAAATAGGATCTGGTATTGAACTGGAACGGCAGAGAGACTTTTAAAACGGGGAAATAAATTCCTGGGACCCGGTTTGTTGGTCGGGGATGCTGAGTTAAGGGTTGGTGGTGGTGGGTAGAGGCGTAAAGGGCAGAGGATGGGGGATCTTGCCCTGTGGATGTGGAGATGGTGCTGTTCCAGGCTGGGGTTTTTTTGGGGGGAGGAGGGGGAGGTTGTGGGGGGAGCTGCACAAAGGGCCGTGGTGTGGGGAAAGGGGCTTGAAGGGTGAAGCAACGGTGATGGGCGGGTGGGAAAGGGCGGCGTGAAGGGCCGCCCCGAGTGTGGGGAAGGGCAACAAGAGGGGAGGAAGGGGAAGGGGAGGGGAGGGGAGGGGGGGGGGTGTGCTGGTGGGTGAATCCCCGCGTGGGGTCGGTCATAAACCTCCTCCAAAACACACACACTCCCCCCCCCCTCTCACCACCCCAAACACGCAGCGCTCCAAGCCGCCCCAGCCGGGCTGGCGGCAGGCGGGCGGGCGAGGCGAGGCGAGGCGAGGGGGGGGGGGAGGCGGTGGCTTTTACGTTCCTCCCCCCAGCTCCCCCATCGCGGGCAGGTCGCGGCAGGGGGGGGGGGGGGGGGGGGAGCCGGGGAGGAGCCGGGCTGGGGGCGCCGGGGCAGGGAGGAGGCGGGCAGCCGCCCTTCCTCCGCGCCGCCAGCGGGACCCAAACTTTTCGCACCGAACTTTGATTCCGTGGGGGTTGTTGGGAGATTTATTTTGGGGGGGTTTTATTGGGAGATTTATTTTGGGGGGTTATTGGGAGGGGTTTTTTTTTAGGGGGGGGGAAAGGTTGTTTTTTGGGTGGTTTTTTCCCCCCCTTTCCCCTTGCCCCCCCCCCCCGTGGTTGTTTTGGGGACGGTTTTCGGGGTTGTGTTGGGTTAGTTTTCTCTTCTACCCCCCCCCCTCCCCTTTCACCCCCCCCCCTCCTCCTCCTTTCTCCTTGCGCGGCGAGAGGAGGCGGGCGGCAGCGGCGGGGGGGGGGGGGGTGGTGAGAAGGGAAAGGGGGGGGGGTGAAGAGGAGGAGGAGGGGGGGGAAGAGCGCTCCGCAAACCCGCCCCCCGAGCCTGCGTGTCCGGCGGAGCCGCGGGATGAGCCGGGGGCGGCGATGAGCGCGGCGGGGCCGGGGGCGGCGGCGGCGGCGGCGGCGGCGGCGCCGCTCCTCTCCCGCAAGCAGCGGCTGATGGCCGCGTTGGCGGCCGGAGAAGCGGCGGTAACGGGCGGCCCCGGGACTCCTCAACCCCCGGCACCACCGCTCTGCTGCTTCATCTGCGGCGGCGGCATCAGCCGCGGCAAAGAGCTAAAGCTTCAAGTACGACCCCCCCGCGACCACCGACCCTTCTTCCCTTTCCTCCAGCACCAGGAACCGGCTCCCGGCGCCCGCGCCGTCTCGGCGGAGGGCTGCGCCTTGGTCTGCGCCGTCTGCCGCTGTTTCCTGGGCGAGCAGTGGGACTCCTTCGAGCGCAGCCGCACGCCGGTGGAGAAGCGCATGTACTGGCTCAAGCGGCCCCATCAGTGCGAAGCGGCGGCGGCGGCGGCGGCGGCGGCGGCGGCGGGAGGAGGAGGAGGAGGAGGAGGAACCGGACTGCGGAGGGGGGCGACGGGTTGGGACCCTACCGGGCCGCCTCGTCGCCCCGCCGGCCAGGAGGAGGAGGAGGAGGAGGAGGAGGAAGAGGAAGAAGAAGAGGAAGAGGAGGAGGAGGAGGAGGAGGAGGAAGGGCCGGGAGCCGGTTCCGAGCTCTCCGAGCTGTCCGACGCTGAGCCCCTTTCGGAACCTGAAGGGGTGGGCGACACGGCGAGGCCCCCCCTTTCTTCGGCTGGGAACCGGGGGCCTCCCTGCTGCTCCTCGGAAGACAGCGAGATCAACATCACCAGCGAGGAGGAAGAAGCCGGGGAGGAAGGCAGCCAGCTTGGGCCCTCTTGGGCACCGGGCACTGCCTGCTACATCTGCGGCAGCCCCTTGTCACCCACCGCCCAGCACCGCGTCCACGTGCAGAAGCAGGAGAAGGCCTCTCCAGCACCCTTCTTCCCTTTCCTCTGGCTTCACAGCCCCCCGCCGGGCGCCCAGCCCCTCTCTCCGGCCGGCAGCACCTTGGTGTGTCCCTGCTGCTTCTCCTCCCTCATGCAGCAGTGGCAGAGCTTCGAGCTGGCCAACGTGCCCGTGCTCCAGCGGCTCTACGTGGTGCCCCTCAACGCCGGCGCCGTGCCCGCCAAGGGCTGGAGAGGGCTGAAGGAGGATGGGGCTGGCATCCCCACGGCCCCCGAGGCTTGTTACCTGTGCGGGGAGGAGTGTGGCAAGGAGGCCAGGCCGGTGGCGGCCAAGATCACCAACGGCAACGCCAAGAGCACCATGCATTTCCCCTTCCTCAGCCTCCTGCCTTGCCCGCCCAGCGCCAAGGGGCTGAACAAGCACTGGGAGGTGAGCAGCTGCCGCAAGTGCTTCGGGGTCTTGCAGGACCTGTGGGCCATGTACAGGGCCTGCCACAACGAGGAGCTCATCACCTCGGTGCAGAGCTTCCTGGGGAGGTACCACCAGGTCTTCTCCGCTGGTGAGCCCGGCGGTTTGGTCGGCCACCCCTCTGTCAAACCCGGTCCCACCTCCGTCTGCTACATCTGCGGGGCCGAGCTGGGAGCGGGCAAAGAGTTCCAGCTCAATGTCAACCCCCCGGGGCGATTTGGGGAGAAGGAACCTTTTTTCCCCTTCCTGACCGTCTACCCACCCGCTCCGAGGGCCAGACCGGCCGACTCAACCGGGCTGGTGGCCACCTGCATCCTTTGCTACCACGACCTGCTGGGACAGTGGCTGCAGCACGAGGGCAGGAACTCCCATCACCCCAGCAGCGCCTGGTCCCGCCAGTACAAAGTGGAGACCTTCGTCTGCTTCTTCTGCCGTCAGGAGAAGAAGAGATGCCTTGGATTAAAAGCTGTTCAAGTGGCCAGGCTCCCTGTCTTCCTCTACACCCTCCGCGTGGCCAACAGCTTGCTGGTGGATGACGGGAAGCAGCTGACCATCGGCGCCTGTGCCGACTGTAGCGCTGTGGTCCTGGCTGGGAAGAACGTGACCCCCCCGGAGCTGCTGGCAGCGGCACCCCCAGCTCTGCTCCCCAAGGTAAGCTGGTTGGCACGGCCCCTGTCCCTCCTTACTCCTGGTGTTTTCCACTTCAAGGAGGAGGTAGAACGGTGACATAGATGGATGCTGTCCTTTCGGGTCTGGTGTCCCCCCCCTCCCCGGGGGTGAACGCTAATGGATGGGGTGCCTTTAGCAAGGAACTTTTGGAGCTGTCAAGCTGCAAAGGAACGGATAAAAATCCTTCCAAGAGGTGGGGAGAGCCAAGACCTGTCCTGTTGCAGAAGCCTCTCTCTGTGTTCCTGGCGCCTGCTTGCTCGCAGCCCTGAGAGGGAGGTTGGGTGGCCCCGCACAGAGGGAGCCCCCACCCCATCAGGGGTGATTGGAGGTGCTGGAGGGGAGGGAGGGATGCCCAGCTGCTGCAGCATCCTTGGGAAGCTGGAAGGAGCACGCGGCCTCCACCGCAGTAGGAAACTTCCCAAGTTACCTCTGGTTGTCTAAGGTGCCTTCATCAAAGGGTTTCCCCCTCAGACCTTCCTAGGGGGGCCAGTGTGGGGGCCTGTTCCACCCCCTCCCCCCCCACCTGTGCTGCTCCTGTTACCCTGAAGCAAGGGAATCTTCCTCCCAAGCAGCATCCTCCTGCACCCCCAAGCCACCGCTATGGAGCCCTGAAGGGTGTCAGGGGTGTCATCACCTGGGTGCTGCCAGTTTGCTGGGTTGCTGTCTTCTTCTGCAGCTCCTGCGTGGGGTGATGCTGGATGGTTTGGGGGCAGGATGGTTTGGAGGGCAGGATGCTGTGGGGGCAGATACTTTGGGGGCAGGATGCTTTGGGGAAAGGATGTGTTGAGGTCAAGATGCTTTGAGGGTAGGATACTTTGGGGGCAGGATGCTTTGAGGGTAGGGTGCTTTGAGGGTAGGGTGCTTTGGGGAAAGGATGCTTTGAGGGTAGGATGTTTTGAGGGTAGGGTGCTTTGAGGGTAGGGTGCTTTATGCTTTGGGAAAGGATGCTTTGGGGGAAGGATGTGTTGAGGTCAAGATGCTTTGAGGGTAGGGTGCTTGAGGGTAGGATGCTTTGGGGGCAGGATGCTTTGGGGGCAGGATGCTTTGGGGGCAGATGCTTTGGGGGCAGGATGCTTTGAGGGTAGGATGCTTTGGCAGTAGGGTGCTTTGAGGTAGGATGCTTTTGGGGCAGGATGCTTTTGAGGGCAGGCTGCTTTGGGGGCAGGATACTTTTGAGGGTAGGATACTTTGGGGCAGGATGCTTTGGGGCAGATGCTTTGGGGGCAGGATGCTTTGGGGCAGGCTGCTTTGGGGGCAGATACTTTTGAGGGTAGGATACTTTGGGGGCAGGATGCTTTGGGGGCAGATGCTTTGGGGGTAGGCTGCTTGGGGGCAGGCTGCTTTGGGGGCAGGATACTTTGGGAGCAGGCTGCTTTTGAGGGTAGGATGCTTTGAGGGCAGGATGCTTTGAGGGCAGGATGCTTTGAGGGCAGGATGTTTTGGGGGAAGGATACTTTGGGGAAGGATGCTTCGAGGTCATCACAGCAGAGCAAAGGTTTACTAGTCACAAGCTCGCCTTTCTCACAGGACAGGGAACTAACTGCTTTCACTCCCAAATTCCCAGCTCATAGGGCCATGCTGGAGGGTGGCTGCTCTGTATCTGCACACCAAGCCCCAGGCTGGGCTCTGGAAATGCCAACATCCTAAATCCCTGAGTTCATTTCAAAGCTTTTCGGCTCCGTTCGTAGCCAGAACCCTGCGGCTCTCTGAAGCGTTGGCATTTTCTTCAGCAACGTAAACCAGCCCTTCCAGGACAGTGCTCCCTTTCTCTCTCCTTTCCTCTCTCCCTTTCTCTCTCCTTTCCTCTCTCCTTTCCTCTCTCCCTTCCTCTCTCCTTTTCTCTCTCCTTTCCTCTCTCCTTTTCTCCCTTCCTCTCTCCCTTCCTCTCTCCCTTCCTCTCTCCTTTCCTCTCTCCTCTCTCCTTTCCTCTCTCCTTTCCTCCTTCTTCTCTCTCCTTTCCTCTCTCCTTTCCTCTCTCCTTTCCTCTCTCCTTTCCTCTCTCCTTTCCTCTCTCTTTTCCTCTCTCCTTTCCTCTCTCCTTTCCTCCTTCTTCTCTCTCCTTTCCTCTCTCCTTTCCTCTCTCTTTTCCTCTCTCCTTTCCTCTCTCCTTTCCTCCTTTTCCTCTCTCTTTTCCTCTCTCCTTTCCTCCTTGTCTCTCCTTTCCTCTTTCCTTTCCTCTCTCCTTTCCTCTCTCCTTTCCTCCTTGTCTCTCCTTTCCTCTCTCTTTTCCTCTCTCTTTCCTCTCTCCTTTCCTCCTTCTTCTCTCTCCTTTCCACTCTCTTTTCCACTCTCTTTTCACTCTCTTTTCCTCTCTCCTTTCCTCTCTCCTTCCTCCTTTTCCTCTCTCTTTCCTCTCTCCTTTCCTCCTTCTTCTCTCTCCTTTCCTCTGTCCTTTCCTCTCTCCTTTCCTCCTTCTTCTCTCTCCTTTCCTCTCTCCTTTCCTCCTTTTTCTCTCTCCCTTTCTCTCTCCTTTTCTCTCCAGTTGCTCTCCCTTGCCTAGCTACCAACAGAGTTTTCCATTTGGCTGTGCTGGCTCCCAGGCCAGGGGGGATGCTGCTGCTTTGGAGCCACCAGACAGGAGCTGCACACCTCAGCGTGTGTGGCACTGGCACAGGGAGAGAGCCAGGATGCTGGATGGTGCTGGGGTTGGGTTGGCACTGGTGCAGGGACCCTCTGGAAGCTGTTTCTCTTGGGTGGTTTTCCCTGGGTTCCATGGGCTGGATGCTCCCAAGGTCCTTGCAGGTCGTTTGTGGATGCAGATGATTTATCCTCAGGCTCACCTGCATGGGAGTCCTGCTTCCAGCCAACACAGCTCTGCTGTGCACAGAGGGGGCTGAGTTTGGGGGAGATGTTCTGGATGTTGGAGGTGGCCCAGGGCTGCCTGTCTGTCTGTCTGTCCATCCCCTGGTCTGTTGGTGTTTGCAGGGTGCTGGAGCCCTCGCTGGGTGGTGGCTCTGGGTCAGCTGAGCACCCAGGTAGTGATACTGGGGTGATGCTCCAGTGGAGCAGGGCTGGGTGCAGCTGATGAGGTGGGTGGCATCAGCATGGCCCCACACCTCTGCCCTCTTAGTGTCCCCAGGCCATGGCATGGGGACATTAAGGACAGCAAATCCCAGCTCTGCTGCTGGAGTTGGGTGCTCAGGGGTGCTTCCCGTGGGGTCCCTTAGTGACCCTCCCAAACCCAGCGTTTCTCAGGCACTCCGGTGCTCATCCCCCCCCACCCCCAGCCCCAAACTCCCACTGGGGTCCTGCCTGCAGCCCTGTCTCTGACCTGAGCAGCTCTGAAAAGCTTTTGTGTGGAGCTATGAAAGGCAGAGGGGGAGGTGGAGGAGGAGGAGGTGGAGGGTGTCCGGGGGAAGGGATGCTATTCAGTTCCTCCCTCTTGTTCCTGGGTTTGCTAATGAGCCAAATTAAGAGGCTGCTACAACAGGCAGGGTAGCAGGAGGCAAGGCAGAGCTGCCCAGGGAGGGCAAGGATGCTCCAGGGACTGCTTCAGTGTGCCAGGCTCTGGTACATGTGCCATGTCCTGCTGCCTGTCAGAAAGTCCTCTCACCTTCTCCCTCTCCATCTCCATCAGGCTGAGACCTCACAGATGCCAAGGTACTTAGAACATGGCCTAATGCTTGGGTAGGGTGCTTGGCTGGTTGAGCTGTACCCTTGTTTAGCTGTGCTGCCTGCTGGAAGTCACCCCAGATGAGCCATTCTCCCTCCTGTGGCACCCAGGTCCCTGTTCAGGTGGGACCAGGCAGGAGGGAATGAGCACCAGGGCTTTTTAGAAGGGCTTGGAGTGACAGGATGAGGGGGAATGGGTTTAAATTGGAAGGGAGATGATTTAGATTGGATATTAAGGAGAAATTCTTCACTCTGAGGGTGGTGAGGCCCTGACACAGGCTGCTCAGGGAGGTGGTGCCTGCCCCCTCCCTGGAGGTGTTCAAGGCTGGGTTGGATGGGGCCTGGAGCAGCCTGGGCTGGTGAGAGGTGTGAGAGGGTGGGACTGGATGATCTTGGAGGTCCCTTCCAACCCAAAGCACTCTATGGTTAAACCCACCCCACTGTTTCCTCCTTGCAGCTCCACAGCTGGAGCCTTTTACGTGCCCAGAGTGGGAGGCATCAGGTCAGCACCACAAAATACCAGTCTGGAGGTGCTAAGGAGGGAACCCTGGGGCTCCTCAGGAGGGTGGAGGCCCTGCTGTTTTGGGAGGGGTGGTGCCTTGGCTGCTGGCTTGCTGTTGAGGAGCAATGGGGTGAGTGATGCTCTGTGGAGGTCTGGTCCTGCCTCCTGCTGGGGGGGGTGGTCTCCTGGAGGTAAACTCTGCAGCAGAGGGGCTGCTGCAGTGACCTGCTGCTGTTGACTCATTTTGGGGTGGATTTGGGCTTCTCTCACCTAGAAAAAACAGGAATTCTGAGTAAGGATGCTCTGGGGTGGGAGGCCTTTGGCTTGTCACCCCCCAAGGGTGTGCAGATGTGTGCTGTGGGGATGCAGATGTGTGCTGTGGGGATGCAGATGTGTGCTGTGGGGATACAGATGTGTGCTGTGGGGATGCAGATGTGTGCTGTGGGGATACAGATGTGTGCTATGGGGATGCAGATGAGTGCTATGGGGATGCAGATGTGTGCTGTGGGGATACAGATGTGTGCTGTGGGGATGCAGATGTGTGCTGTGGGGATACAGATGTGTGCTGTGGGGATGCAGATGTGTGCTGTGGGGATACAGATGTGTGCTATGGGGATACAGATGTGTGCTGTGGGGATACAGATGTGTGCTATGGGGATACATGATGTGTGCTGTGGGGATACAGATGTGTGCTGTGGGGATGCAGATGTGTGCTGTGGGGATACAGATGTGTGCTGTGAGGATACAGATGTGTGCTATGGGGATACAGATGTGTGCTGTGGGGATGCAGATGTGTGCTGTGAGGATACAGATGTGTGCTGTGGGGATACAGATGTGTGCTGTGGGGCTGCAGATGTGTGCTGTGGGGATACAGATGTGTGCTATGGGGCTGCAGATGTGTGCTGTGGGGATGCAGATGTGTGCTGTGGGGATACAGATGTGTGCTGTGGGGATACAGATGTGTGCTGTGGGGATACAGATGTGTGCTGTGGGGCTGCAGATGTGTGCTGTGGGGATACAGATGTGTGCTGTGGGGATACAGATGTGTGCTGTGGGGATGCAGATGTGTGCTGTGAGGATACAGATGTGTGCTGTGGGGATACAGATGTGTGCTGTGGGGATACAGATGTGTGCTGTGGGGATGCAGATGTGTGCTGTGAGGATACAGATGTGTGCTGTGGGGATACAGATGTGTGCTGTGGGCTGCAGATGTGTGCTGTGGGGATACAGATGTGTGCTGTGGGGATACAGATGTGTGCTATGGGGATGCCAGATGTGTGCTGTGAGGATACAGATGTGTGCTGTGGGGATACAGATGTCTGCTGTGGGGATACAGATGTGTGCTATGGGGATACAGATGTGTGGCTGTGGGGATGCAGATGTGTGCTGTGGGGATACAGATGTCTGCTGTGGGGATACAGATGTGTGCTGTGGGGATACAGATGTGTGCTGTGGGGATACAGATGTGTGCAGTGGGGCTGCAGATGTGTGCTGTGGGGATACAGATGTGTGCTGCTTGGGATGCCTGTGCCACCACCACATATGCTGTCTTGTCCTCCCAATCTGGAGAAACCCCCCTCCCATCCCCCCCTGTGGAGCTGCTCAGTGTTGGGGGGGGGACCCTGGACCCGTCTCCCTGGGGTGCTGTGGGACAAGCAGCTGCTGGGAGCAGAGCAGGTGTTGTGGTCAATGCTTTGAATGAGCCATAGAACACCCAGCTTGGCCAGCAACCAGGGGTGATGCTGATCTCCATCCCCATCAAGACCCCCCCCCCCCTGCCCTCTCCAAAGGGGTGAAGAGCTGTGGTGCTAGGCAGTCCCAGGTCAAGGGCAGCTTGTACTCAACCCAGCTGGGCTTTGCTGAGCTTCCATCCTTCCTCTGCCAGAACAAGCTTCCCTGACATCCCCCACCTCCTCCTGTCACCACTCTTTGCTACCTGTCAAAGTGGGTTCCTTTCCTTTGTTGGGGTTCCCCCCCCCCCCCCCCTCTGCTCCATGTGGCTTTTTAGCAAAGCTCTCAAACCCCCCCCATCCAGTCTGCTTGAGTTTCCTTAGGCTGCTGCATCCCACAGGGCAAAAATTGGCAGCTGGGGCCATCCCCACTCCTCAGGAGAACCCCAAACTTGCTGCTGTGCCTCCATCCCCATCCTCAAGCTGGTTTTGGAGCATCACCCAGTGTTTTCCATGTCCCTTTCCTGCTTGGAGAGAGGGAGGGGGGGGGTGGTGTCACTCATGGGGCTGTGCCTGGCAGGGCTGAGGTTGCTGTGTTTGTTGCTCAGTGCTGTTAGCTCATCTGGGGATCTGACCCTGGAATTTTCAGGTTACCAGCTCCAAAGGTCACCAAACCCCCATGTGGAGCTTACAGCCATCAGTGGGCATTTGCCTTTTGCCTCTTGAGACAGGGTTTTTTTTTGGGGGGCTAAACACCAAGGAGCCCTTGTGGGTTTGTAGTTGATGATCTGAAAAGTCTTTTCCAACCTTGTGGTTCTGTGTCCTCAACTAAACCTTGTCCCTCCTGATGCTGCTGAGGAGCTGAAGCTTCTGAGCACTGCAGGAGCCACCCTGGGAGGTGGATAAGGTGATGCCTGGACCCTCTTTCCTTCATTATACAGACCCAAATTCTCAGTGAGGGTGTGGAAGGGTCCCCAGGCAGGACCTCAGGCTTCTTTGTGTCTTCTGTAATGACTTG